>BPLR01010643.1:0-119073 GCA_021605095.1 Caerostris extrusa | reverse complement strand
AATCAATCAGAATAACAGAGATTAAATGGAATGGGGCTGTCCGTAGTTTATGAACATTTCGAGCACCCATTTACCATTCGCTTGCTTCGATCCATCTTCGAGTTTCAAAGACAATTGCCCATTCCGTGAGAGAAATAAGAGCAGGGCCGGATTTTCCTATAGGCTAACTAGGCTTCAGCCTAGGCCTCAAGAGTAAGAGGGGCCTACATTCAAACTGTTAGCAAAATTAGAATGACACTATTCTAAAACTGTAAACACTAAAACACTGAATCGAAAATAAGGAAAAATTCTACACGTATGACCTCATAAACAAACATAAAAATGTATTGGTTAAGATCAACGCGTTCGGCTCATTGGGTCTGTTCGTTTGTATATAAATAAGTGTTCTCGACTTTGTTTTTTATATTTATTATCTGTGCCATATTTTTTATAAAGATTAATATCAATCCCAACATGTTTCTGTTAACATATTTATATATATATCACAGTGATGATGTATTTCATGTAATTTGCAAACTTAAAAAATGGGAGGTGATAGGCCTCATAAGTGGAATAGCCTAGGGCCTCTTTTCATCTAAATCGGCCCCTGAATAAGAGTACTCCCTTTTAAAATTTTTTTCTTTCATGTAAGTGATATATTAAGATGAGGAAAATCAATGTTAACAATAGCATAAATATCAAAAAGTAATGCAAAAAAAAAAAGTTTTTTTAAAGTCAATTTCTACTTTTTTCACTCTATTGCAGAAAGTCCTTTATAAATAATTTTCAGTCATTTTTAAGTTTATCTGACGCCATCTATTGGTGGATATATGCAACTTAAATCTAAAAGAAACTAAAATTAATTAATCAAATTTAGTTAATGATGATTAACATTTGAAAAAACTGTATTAACATCCAGTGTCATCCACTACAAGTTAAAAAAAAATGTATTTGAACTTGGAACAAGATATATATAGGGAGAGGTGAGTTAATAGAAGGAATTAAATAACAATCATAACAAATTTAAAAGTACGTGAATATGAATTTCAGCATCCTAAAACCAATTCCTTAATTTAAAAGAAAAATTGAAGAATGAGAAAGAAGAATGAAGTTCACAAATGTATTTTTGTATAGTGGGATCCGTTGAAGTTTATATGCACGAGCAGAACGTTATTGTTAGAAAAATGCTCCCATTAACATGAAAGGGGAGAAGATCACTGAAAAATTATAACTGCACAGTATTTATTTATTTATTTTTTTTAAATTTATCTGAGATTTCTTATATACATATAAATGGAATATGAAAATTATGCAAGTAAATCGAAGAGTAAATGTCTAAAAAAAAAAAAAATGTTAATTACTAAGTTATACGGAGATTCGTTAGAAATAGAAATAAATAACATCTTTAATATATATATATATATATATATATATATATATATATATATATATATGCTCATTATAATTAAAAACAATTATTTGAAAAATATAAGTAACATTTGCCATTTATAAACTAAAAAAAAAAACATTTATTATGTTTTTCTTTCAATCCAATAATCAAACATTCAATTCTAAAAGTATACACGTAGCGCCATCTATTGATCATAAGGAGAGTTTATAAACGAACTGATATATAATTTTTTTTTTTTTTTCAAAATTAATTTTCAAGTAAGAAATTCATTTCCTCAAAGACATCAAATAAAAAATTAAAATTTAAAAAAAAACATGTTATGCCACTGACATAAGTCAGTGGCATAACATATATAATATCAGAATATAGAATATCGAATATCAGAATAAGTTTTATAACAAAAAAATTAAACCCTCTATAAATTTATATTTTTAAAAACAAATTGGGTATTAATAGTAATTAGTACAATCAAATTTACTTCAGATTTTATTAGAGGATTTGAAATCACATCATAATTACGTAAAGGGTATCTCAATAAGTATGTTCGCAAATAATATAAAATGAAAATTAACTAAAGTTAAGAATCAAATAATGCATTTATAAAATGGGAAAACTATAAATAAAAAAATAAACATACAAACTTAAATAAGGAAAGTCTTAAGCCAATTAATTACCGAATTTTATTAAATTTTCTTAAGTATTTTTTACTACCCAATAGTTCTTATTTTCAAACATAGATGGCAGCACGAAAGAATCGATGCACGATACTTTTTCCCTCTTCCTTTTTAAACATCGATTCACCAGAAACAAAGTTGACATACAATCACGATAATAATTCTGAATATGAAAATAAATAGCAGAAATAAATAATACAATGAAATATATAAATAATACATTGAAGGAAGATAAATAATGTAAACTTTATTTGGTACAATGGGATAATTTATTCTAATAAAAACGCAGAATTTTTATTTTACAATTCAAATGTTAACCTCATTTAATTTTTGAGAATTAACAGATATTTTGCATAATACTAATTTTTAATTTGTTTGCGTTAATTTATTTTTAGTTTATCCTTAATTTTTTTGCGTTTTATAAAATATGATTTAAGATTACATTGTGATTTGCACATTTCGATAAAAAATATAAATTATAAATGTCATTTAATCAATTTAACTGAAGTAAGAAAAAAACTTATCCTTGATTCCAGTGACTCAGAGTTGATCATAGCGGAACTTTAAAAAAGAATCTTGGACAAACTTTCTCGAATAACCAAATATTAAGAAATATAAAGCAATGTTTTTTTTTTTAATTAGTGAATCAATTCAAAATGTGAAATTGATTTGTACATATTTATTGAGCTAAATTACAAGAAGGGAGGAAAAATTGTGTGATTAGGATTAATGCGTAGAGAGATAGTTATTGATTTGAAATAAAAACTATTGAATTATGCATAAATAAGAAAACTTCATAATCATTTGCTTCTCAACTACGTTTTCCAATTATTGCACTTTTTTTTTCTATTACAGCTGGCAAATACTTAGACCGGGATCTTTTATGTCATAAGGGCTGCACTGTCGTTACTCACTTCGCACTATCCAGCGGTCGCGTGTAACTTGAAGATAAGCTACGGATGCAAAGTAATAGTGTCCACGCAACTCTCTACAATCTATTGGACTGGGACCTACGGTTTAAAGTGGATTCGAACCACTGCACACATCCATGGCACAGCCGGGACTGAAACCCGAAATCTGTGGTACCGAGTACCAGAGCGCTGGCCACTCGGTCATCAGGAGACCCTTGTTGCACTTAATTGTATATTATTTTATTAGTTATATTATTATATTGCTTATGTGAAAGAATAATTGTCAAAAAATAAGTTTATATTCTGAAACTTTATTATATTACTTGACAAATTACGTGAAAGTAACAACTCAAATAATGTAATCTATTTTATAATGGCATACTAGTTTTGTAATAGTTTTATAAAAAAAATATATTGACATTATTACCTCAGAAAAGAGTGATTTCAAGTTCAAAAAATACTAAATTTAAGTTTCAACATTTTATGGAAAAAAAAAAAAATTATTAAAACACTTAATTGAAATTTCAAAGCTATATTTCAATAAAAGGTAATTATTGCAATAACAGACTCCGTGGTTCATCAATATTTATTATTTAATAAAATATATGAACGGATTTTATTTACTGAACCCTGCGGAATTAACATTGTTATATAATAGAACCTTTCAAAACTAAATTCTGTTTTATATTTCTCAAAGAAAACACTACCACAATCCAACCACCCCTACCCACTCAGCACAAACACCGAGGAGGGAACCCCAACTTAATCACCTTCTCCGATCTCACGCTTACTACAAAACTGGGACACAAACGGAACTTGTAAACATTCAAGCAGCGAAGGGATGGAGGTAAAAGATCGTAAAAACCCAAATTAAGACGCCGTCCATTGATTTGCGAGGACAACAGCTGTTGTTGCAGCAGAACTTTCTCAGGTGGGGAAACGGCGCATAAACAATGAAAAAGGGGCACTCGTGAGAAATGGAGCGGGTAGGTTGTAGGGCGTAAATTACGGCCTCCATCCACCCGTGTGTGAGAAAAACAAGCATTTTTATGCGGCCGGTCCAAAAGGTCGATGCTAAATATAGGGTCACCTATGACTCCATCTGAGTGGACGTCATGGTGAGAGCTATATTAGGCATGCAAGTGCAGAAGAAAGGAAGGTGTTAAAAAGGTTTGGTCAAGAAGGACAAAAGGAGTCATTTTGGTTGTCTGAAGGTCTGTTTTGATTTCGGCATCAGGTGGATTCATTGCTGTTGATTCTTAGGAACTATATTTGGTTAGATGGATTGGAACTATATTTGGGAGGGGCAAACTATGGCCCGCGAGCCAACTCCGCCGGCCCGCGGATAGAATTTTAAATTACCGGTCCGAGGCAAATTAAAAGAGATATATATTTATCTATCCATCTCCTTTGATTAAAAAAAAAAAAAGTGAAGAAAAAAATATTTAAAGGACTGATGATCCTTTTACTTTCTCTATTTTTTGTTCTACAAAACATAAATCGACGGAAATAGCAAGCACAGACAGGCTTCAATCGGTAAAGTGTTAAAAGAGTTCTTTGTTAGTTGGAGCTGAGTGTGCTTTGAAAGTTCTTTGTTAGTTGGGGAGCTGTAGATTGGCGATAAGTTAGAATTTTATAAATCATTAACGAAAGTAAATTTTCTAAATTTAATATCTCAGAAAATCAGTGCTATGTTTGTTTCATCTTATATAGGCGAACAAGTGTTTTCAACTATGAACCTTAGAAAGAATTATTAGAAAAGAAGTAGACTGACAGATGAGCATTTAGCCTCGTTCCTTAGAATCAGTACATCTCACTTCGAACCTCATTGTAAGGAACTTTTAGAAATGAAATCGCAATTTCATTCATCTCATTAACATATTTAAATTGTAATACTTGTATATTGCTTTTAAAATTTTAGAAAAATGTATCTTGGCCAGCCAAACTTTTTTTTTTTTTTTTTTTTTTTTTTTTTTTTTTTTTTGCCCATCCCTGGGATACAGGTTTGGTTTGATTTGGTCTGTACGTTTTTGTTTGACCGCTCTACGGTCATTTTGTGCACACGAGGGCTAAACCGGGACGTACAGTTTAAAGTGGATTCGAACCACTCACAAAACATCCATGCCACCTCCAAGATTCGAACCTGAAGCCTGTGGTACGAAAGGCCACATCGATAGCGAATCGCCCATCAGGCCGCATATTGGTTAGAGGAGCATTCTAGTTATGATTTTCTGTGCAATATTTCCTCCACATGCATTTGCAAACTTTATGCACGCATTTAAGTAATTAAAAATATAGTTCACTTTATAATTTCAAAAATTAATTACAAAATGAAATAATGTAATTAAGTGAAAAATTAAAAATAACAGATATGGCACGGCTTTGCCAAGCTGCAGAAAATAACACATTTATTGTGTCAAATTGTATTGGGAGGAAGAAAAGCAAACAATGTTTCGCGTATTAGAATTGCAAGAAATTTATTTTTATTTTCAACCGCTCTGCTGGATTTCATTATAAGATTATAATAAGATTCATTATAAGATTATTATTATTATTATTATTGTTTTGAAAACTGTTCACAGTAATTTTTTTCAGGCGTAACTAAAAAGGTAACTAGAGTTGTAACCAAAACTAAAGCATATTTTCTTTTCAAAAACATAAGATCATATTATTGTAGAGATATATTACAAAAATATAATGACGTCCTTTTCCCGTCATATTTCCGTCGCCAAAACAGCGCTTTGATGACAATAATAGCCATTTACCAATCACAGGACAAGCGAGAGGCCAGCTGTTAGGGTGGTTTACTGTTTTATTAAATTAAAAAGGACCCAATTAAATTTTTTTTTTTTTTTAACTCTGGCGCCTAAACAATACTTGTGTCGCAAATAATTAGTGACTGGACTTGAAAGGCCGAGTGTCTAGCGCTTTGATCTCGGTGCCACAGGTTTCGGGTTCGACTACTGGCGGTGCCATGGATGTTTGTCCATTTCTCCTAAACGCCAAGGAGATGCTGTTTCCAGTATGACGGAGGAAGCATGGTTACTATTCTTAAATACTCAAAAATATATAACTTTATAAAACTGGATCTAATATTTTTAGGACAATAGTTTATTTCGTATATTAATTCAATATGGATAAAATTTCTTTGTATGTCCTTGAGAATAATTAAGTTCTATTCATTTTTTTTATTGTAGCTCTAAGGAATATTTAATCAATGAACCAATAAAACAGTGATCCGATTACGAGAATTACAGTTAAATTTTTAAATAATTTCTAAAAAAAAAAAAAAATCAATCAAAAATACAGTCATGAAATTCTAATTTTTACGATTTCACGACACTAATAACATTCCCCTAAAAAAAAAAAAAAAAAAAACTACTACAAAAGGAAGTAGTGGTTAAAATAATGCGATGTTAAGGCTTATGCGTTTTACGAACTTTCTTGCATATTGCATAATACAATGCTTCACATTTACTGATGTAGTCAAAAAAAAAAGCATTTCTACGAGATGTGATAGTGAATAGATTCACATGACTATTCAAACTATTCAAGTTTTATTTTTAAGTTCTGTACGGGTTCGGTGTCAAAATTTTAGACAAGGTTGTCACACTCAATAACAAAACAACCTGTCAAATTCCACTGGGAGTAAAGAATACCAATTTATTTTTCAAGGAAAGAACAGAGGATGGATCTTGACACATGCGAAAGACCTTTCTGTTTTTAAAGATAGTTTACAGAATGCAGTCGATTCTTTTAGGTTTCTCTATTTAATGAGGTGAAACAGTGCTGTAGGAAGAAAAAAAATGAAATCGAATTCCAAACACAAGGAATCGAACGGGTAGATAGAAGCCAGGGGCGATTTCCGAGATGAGTTGGTGTCAACGAAAGTTATTTTTAATATCCTCCGCGGAGGAAAGTGTGGAGGCATGCAGCAATTAAACGATGTAGCAATACAAATCGACGAAAGTTATTAAAAGAAATACTTCCCGAGTGATTAATAACTTTTAGAATGGCTGGAAGACGTTTATTTATGCAAGCATAACTGCCTTGAGGAGTTTCTTCATTGTTGTGAAACTATAATTAACAGAAATGAGTACACGCAGTAAAGGTAAAAGTAATTCCAACATGTAATCACAAAATCATTGATTTGGCTTAATCCATATCAAATGAAAATCAAACACTAATAATAAATAATGACAAAGTTAGTACTGGAATTAAATGAGAACTATTCAGTAAATGCGCGAATCGACAAATAATTTATATGTAATGAATATTGAATTTTGTAATATTTTAAAAAAATTCTATATATTTCTTAGAAAATATGTTAATTAAACATCACAAAAATCTGTCAACCTGATGTTTAAGTATAGATTTCGGCAATACTTCTGAAATATACCAACCTTTATAAAAAAAAAAAAAAAAATTCGTTTTAATTAAAAAACATCTTTGAATCCTATGATAATAAATATTTATATACATAGTATGGTTTATATATATATATATATATATATATATATATATATATATATATATATATATATATAATAAATAAATAAATAAATATATATATATATATAGGGCTTGAATGGCCGAATGTCTAGCGCTCGGTGCCATTGTTTTGGGTTCGAGTTCCGGCGGTGCCATGGATGTTTGTAGTGGTTCAGAATCTACTTTAAATCGTAGGTCCCGGTCTAATAGGATCGTAGAGCGTTGTCTTTCAGGTTCAGTCAGTTTTCAGCCCTTGTGGTTCCTCGCTAAAAGTGAATCTGCATATTACCCTTAGCCATGGACGTCGACTGCGACGGGGTCCTATGGACCTGGTGTAGGCTTTCCGCACCAGGGATTAGTAAAATTATATATTATATATATATATATATATATATATATGCTGTTACTAATCCCTGTATAGTATTCCCTGTAATAGTATTTTTGTTAGATGACTTTTTTTCCTTTCTTTTTCGAAAACAAAATATATATTTTTTATGTGAAATTCATACACCCAAAACCCAAAGAATTGAAATAATAATGCTCTGAAATTAAAAAAAGGAGCACCATCCAAAACAACATTTATTGTAAAGCACTATTTTTAATGTTAAAATGTAACTAAACGAAGAGTAATTTCATAAACGGAACATGAAATAGCAGACAGTGATCTATTAAGATTAAAATTGCAACAAAAGAAACATTTTGATTGTGAAATAACTGTGACATCTTAACGAGCGGAACCCACAAACTTAACAGTTATCTTCAGCAACTCGTATCCATTGTTGCATGCATACAAGATTGCAATCGATATATGTAATAACTATACATTCAAATAATCCATGACGAAAGTACGAGATTCGATCTGGATTTTCTTAAAAAAAAGACCTTCACTCCCGGGGGGCTAGGGGACAAAACAATTGTTAATTAACCTCAAATCATTAATATGTGCCAATCACGCGAAATTGAGATTCTGGACACGTAAGAAAAAAAAAGCTGCCCTGTCTCATCGATAGAGTCAATCGAGACATCGCTGTAGTAAAACAATATGCCATATTTAGTTTTTATTTAATTTTTTCCCCTATTTATTAATAATACAGTCCAACAAACTCTGTTTCCAAACGGAAAAACAGAGCGTGATACAAATATGTGTAATTATTAAAATAATTTTTTTTTTTTTTTTTTTTTTAAACTTTCAACTCGTTTTTGTGTCCCAAATACGATTAGGTAATTAAAGAGACAAGAACAGCATGGCAAAAAGATAAACATTTAAAAAAAATAATAATAATAAAACAGATTTTAACAATTGAATTGAATAACGACAAACAGTTCGTTAACAGAAATGCTGTTTTTTTTTTTTAAAGATTAAGATAAAACTGATAAAGTGATTGCTAACTAATTAAATATCCAGATAAAAAAACGTCTGTAACGATGAGTCAAGAGGGAAATATTTAATATAGCGAACTCACGAAATCGCCATTTGTTCAAACAATTTCCTTTTCCATATATAGCGTTTTCAATCTTCTTGGTGTATTTATAGAAAACAAAAAACGCAATGAAATGGGATGAAAGTTGAGACACTGCTCACACGATTTCATGTCTTAAGTAGGCATTCATGTCTACTGTGGGCATAACATTGAGTATTCCTTCATGATATGCCTGGAAAAAATCTAGCCACGTAGTTAGTATAAATAGATTTAATACAAAAAAATAGAATGCTCCATAATAAGATATCCGATACTAAGGAATGAATACAAGAGAAACTTAGCAGATATTTTTGTGGAAAAATAAAACAATTTATTAGATAGTAATTTATTATATATTAAGAATCATCATAAAATAATCTTGATTATATTGAACTAATTAAATTTTTTTCCAAATATTGATCGGATTTTAATATTAAATATATTAGTTCATACACAAGAGGCATTTAACTTTAACTTTTAGATAAAAAAAAAAAACCGAAATACTTTTAGATACCGAAAAAAATAATGCACAAATATGCAGCTTAATACGAAGACATATTATTATTAGAATTTATAAAAATAGGTTAATGAATTAAAAATTCAAAGATACATTAGAAGACTGATAATTACGAATTGAAAGAAACATTTTTTAAAAAATCCATAATAACGCAAGAATTCTAATTAATAATAATTATTTCGATTTCTTAACGGAATCGTAATGGCTGCTTTACAATAATAAAAAAGAAAAAGACCACGAAGTTAACGTCAAATAAATAGTCAGAAAAATAATAAAGTTAAAGAACCATTTCTCAAATGCAAAGTACGATTATGTACATATAACAGTACATATATATATTAAATAAATTAGAGTGCATCTGTTGAAACCGGTGTAACCCTACAGAAATTGGGGTTTCGGCTGGGATGCGTCTTTTTGCAATCGCCCTAATCTACATAAATTGGGGGCCCGGCCGGGATACGACTTTCACACACACATATATATATATATATATATATATATATATATATGTAGATTTAGCCGCTATCTACATATATATATATGTGTGTGTGTAGATTTAGCCGCTTGTGAAAGACGCATCCCAGCCGAAACCCCAATTTCTGTAGGGTTACACCGGTTTCAACAGATGCATTCTAGCCGAACCTACAGTTTTGTTAAACTTCTCTACCAGTCTAATAGTAGCTTGACTTTTGAAGTGGATGTCTAGGGGTGTTTGTCATGCAAAACGCAGTAACGGGACGTTACTTTAAATGAAGCCATTTAATGACATATTTTATAATGATATTTGCATTAATTAATTAAAGGGACAACACCGTCCATTCTCTCCCTACTTCACGCAGCCTCCCATCCGAGTTCCTGCCACCGTTTCTTCCGTGTCCATCTGCGAGGCCCTCTCCCCTTTCTCGTGGGGTCAGAGTTCAAAGTTCAAAACACCCCACTTTGTAAACAGTTCTGTCAAAGACAAGCAAGTGTCGCTATCTGGTGATCACGACACCAACAAATCCCACACACACACACATATATATATATATATATATATATATATATATATAATATATATATATATATATATATATATATATATATATATATATATGAAATAAATTTTGGTTTCAGTAAAGGAAATTTCATAAGGAGGATCATATAATTTAAACTCCGCAATTAATTTCCTTTAATTTCATTTCAGTGAACTGTAAAGTTCCTTCAGATAATATGAAGATTTTACAGTCGTGTATAAATTTAGATCAACAAATGATATGTTTTTTCATTAAATAAAACTAAATTTATCCTGCTATTTTTTAAAAAAAAAAAAAAAGTTATCTAAAATACGCACTAACATCCGTTAGAAGCTTCTTTTTTTAGAAAAACAAAAATGAAAGACATGCTTTTTTTCAGTTCAGAGATAATGTCTCCTAGATGCGACACAAATTAAATTGTCGCCACCACATATTAATTTCTAACAATTACATTCATTACACTCTCGGGTGCTATTGTCCTATGCGAAAAGTTCGAACCTTAAGTTTCAATGCGTACATCCGATCCGATCGAGTAAGCTCCCTAATTGGGATAATTAGCGCTTTTAGAACTGATTTTTGCAGCCAGATAACGAAGGGCGAAAAGAAATCGGGTCGCCAAATTCGCCAATGTGATCTATGGCAAGCCAGGGCGGAAGCGATTATGGTAATTGCAGAGTGACTCAATTTCCATGCTGAAAGGTAACAGGCTACCATGCTTCAGTGATTTACTATCTGAGAAATCACCAACCGCTGATGACGGTCTGATGAATTTTTGATACAATACAGTCACATTAACCCATTCAATTTTGATCAACAGCGATTTCTTGAGATTGAAGTAATGCAGTTCCTATTTTATTATTTTTTTCTTCGTAACTACGAATTTGATTCGCATTTACCGAGATAAATGTTTTGTTTAATACTATAGAATCATGTTAAGTTTTAAAAGAGAGTATATTTAAATTGAATTGAATTACTAAAAAAAGTTATCATTAAATTGATATTTTCTTTCCGGATATATGTTTTTAAAATTTTATGATATAAAAACGGCAAAGCTAGCAATAAAAAAAAAAAAAAAAAAGGAAATATAAATAAAACAATTACAATAAATAAAACAATTTTCTTTTCTTAAAAATCTCGTTTTCATTTTGAAATGAAATTGGTTTTGCTTTCACTAGACGAACTTTTAGAACAATTTTCCATTATTTAATTATACAATTATTAATTCGTGAAAGAAATTTAAATAAATATTATGTATAAAAAAACTCGGGAAAGAAATTTAAAAAACAGATTTTACTGAACATTTCCAAAACTGAAAGTGGACAAGCACACGAAAAACCTCGATCTTACCAAAACAATACCCACAATTTTATGGGCAATAAACAAGTAAGAGTCAAGATACAAAAACAAAAGATGGATCCTGTAATTCTCTATTTTATAATGCGTTATGGATAATAATGGATGTCAAGATTTTAAGAAATTTAAAATATATGTATTCTTTTCGCCCAGAAATGGAATAGTAGAAAACTGCTGACATCAAAGAATAATTTCGAAACTATTGAAGATATTGCTTGATGTTACGTAATTCAAGTTTTCGTTTGGTTTGGTTTGTCATCTACGGTCATTTTTTGCACACTTTGGACTAATAAGACCGGGATCAATAGTTTAACATAGATTCCGAACCATGCCAAAGCCAGGATACGAACCTGAAGCCTATGGTACCAAAGACCAGAGCGGTAGTATTGGCCATCAGGCCGCTCAAGTTTAGATGAGCAAAATGCATGCTTGTGCTAAAAAGTTTCTGTTTTCGGGTCATTTTTTAAAACTTTCCTAATCCTGAACAAACTTTTTAATAGCTTATTAATAAAACAAATCCAATATGAGCATAATGATTTTGATAAGGGAAAAAAATCGATAAATTTTAAAGTCCTATTTGATATAATTTAGTTATATATATATATATATATATATAAGTAGAAACACATGGTACCGGGAGTTTGGTTTGGTTTGCCGCTCTACGATCATTTTGTGCACAATTGTACCGAGAGAGTATGTTCATAATTTGATAGATTAAGAAAGACTTTATCAACACAGTATCGCTACAAACATGTTCCAACTTCATAAAAAATGCTTTCACATATTTGATTCTGATTTATTTGTATTGAACCTTTACAGTCATAAATTTTCGAATTTTTAAAACAATTCATTAAATCATATTGCTTAAAAATCATTGCTAAAATTTGCTGTAACAAGGGGTTTTCATAAGATACAAAAAACTTTTCATTTACAAGAGCTGATGGCTCAAATGCTCATTCATTAAACAAAACTAACAACTCCATCATTTACTTACACCACCACTTCGCATCTCTAACTTTGAGCTCTCTTTCTAACAAAGAATAACGACTATTTTCCAAATCCGGACTTCAGATAAATATTGTTTCTATCTAATTTCATTGAAATATTAAATATCATCTTCCATGTTTCACTTCTCGGTTATGACCCACTTCGTAGTACGCCGGCATGAAAAGCATACAGCTGAGATATGAAAACTAGGAAACCCATCTAGAATAATTAGAGCACGTTTCCAAAGGATCTCATTTGGTTATCTTCCGAAAGATAGTTTACAGTTTATAAGATTTTCTTGGCACGGATCACTCCTCACATCAAGGATGCGATGTCGTTCAGAGATGAATAGTAATGGATGGATTTACCGTGGCTTAAATAATTGAGTAATTGTTAAAAATACGTTATCAAAACTAGATTAAAAAGATATTCCCTCTGTTCCATAACAATAGTAGCATTTGAATGTTTAGGAGGAATTATTAGTGAATGCACCAGTAAATTACAGTGTAGCCCAAAACTAAGAAACCTTCCATCAAGTTCAATGTTTCATGACATCTGCCATTGGTTTTGTCACATCTTTCAATTTTTAGGTTAATCTATTTATCACGTGCTTAAACAATTTTCTAATTTCTTCCGCTGATTGAAATCAATTGTTTTATTTCAATTGAATATCAACCCATTGTAAAAATAGGATGGGGAAAAAAAAAGAGGTTGCGATTGTCCAGTTTTAGAAGCATCCAAAGAAACGAAAAACTGCAAAAGGTGCAATTACGTTAGACACAATGACCCTGTCAAGAAATTGAAAACATGCTTCTCAAAATAACTGCGAAGGTGAATCTTATGGTAATGCAGAGTCAAATAAAAACAAAACTGTTGACATAAAGGCAAAGCTTATGGAGGAAAATTTAGACATTCCTTTTTTTCCCTTTTTTTTTTTTTTTTTTTTTTTTTTTAATTTAGACATTCCTGCACTCCAAGATCATCAGACCCCGCCAATCAAGTTATCAAATCTACATTAATCTGAATTAAAAAAAACCATAAAACAAGGTAATCCATATCAAGCTAACACACAAAAAGCAGATATTCGAGCCAAAAGATCCTACCTACAAGCCTAAAATGCAGTAACGAAATGATTGAAAAATCCAGAATCTATATGAACACTAAAAATAAAAATTGCGGGTAATATTTTAATTTAATCTATTTTTTATAATAAATGTTCCGCTTTAAATTTATTTCCTTTTTGCTTCTATTATTATGAAACAAATTAAATTCATCAACAGCTACTATTAGTATGATACAGAGGCAGCGTCAGCTTTTAAAAGTATATATTGAAAATTCTAACATTGTTTTTACAGTATTGAATGATAAGAATTAAAGAGTGATGGAAAATAATGTAATTTCGACTTTATGATTTTATTGTCACTATATGAGAGTCTATAACTATCGATAAATATCAAGAATTTTTGTGTGCTTGTTCATTATAACTGAATTTCTTTTTCTTAATTGTACTGTATAAATTGCATAGATAATGTCGAAAAAAAAAAAAAAAAAAAAAAAAAAAAAAGAAAGAAAGAAAACCATTGTAATATTGAATTTAAATGACTACAAATTTGGTAAATGTAAAAAATTGACATCAGCTCATTTTTTTTTTACAAGCGAAAATATCCCTTTATCTAAATATATGTTAAACTGCACAAAGGATGCATTTTTAATTTGGCAACTCTTATATTGGGTGATGTCTTATTAAAATTGTATATTCTAACAGGTTTGAAAATTAAATTAATTCCCAATTATTTGAAATTAGTATTATTTGTTAACACTTTTGAAATTTATTTATGCTCATGTAAGGGGTTGAAATTAGCATTTAATTTTTTTTTTTCTAACAGGAATGCCTTTTTTTAAAGAGTATTATTACAGTGGATTGAGATATTATTAACAAGTTACAAATTAATTTTAATAAAATGGTCAACGTTTTTTAAAACTGCACCGTCAAAACATTTACCTTTTTTTGAGTCACAAAAGCTAAAAAAAGAGCATGGTTTAAGACACACCGACTAGACCGTTTTACTGAGTGTAATTCCGTTTTTTAAGTATAGACCACTTCTACAAATGATCGTCTTAATGGTAATTTTGCCACCATGCATTTTCTGTTACAGTTACAATTTGACTGCAATATAAAAGTCACACATGCCCCCATCTTTACCTTTTGATTCATTTGAATGGTATTTATTAAACCACATAAAAAAAAAATATCCTACTAATGATATTGGTTTTCAAAACAAACTCAATTGAGTTAAGTCAGGCATCAAACAAACTGGTTAATATGCAGGAAGATATGTTCCTGATAGGGAATAAAAAAAAACCATCATTCGACCTGTAAGTTGCGCAAATTCAGAATTGGATCAAAAACAAGCCACTTAACATTAAAGACTGCCGAAGCATGCAATGAATTTGAGAAAATATTGAAAAATAAATTTCACGAGCTGTATTTTATTTATTATTGCTAGAAAATAGTGTTTGCGTTACACTCAAAACATACTTGTACTTAATATTTCAGAAGTAAATAAATCGGAGTAAATAAAATAAAAAAAAAAAACAAAAAAATCCGTCTTCAAGAGATATTTGTGTTGAGTTGATAATTGCAAGATAATGACACTCAATGGATGACTATTTTGCATTCAAAACACAATCTTGTCAATTTGTTTACTTTGGAGTACGACCGATTCAAAAGTTAAACCTATTTGGGATTTTTTTCACCTAGTTATTATGGAACAATGTTTACAATAGTACGTGCACTATCTTTTAACTGCCAATAAAATCTTTAACTATTTTAAGGTTAAAATGTGCCGCCAAACATAACGAATTGTTGTTGTTGACGAATTATATCTATTATGAAGGTCGCAGCAATAAAAATTGTGGTTCGTGATCGAAGTGAATTGTCCCATATTTTGATATCAGCGCTATAAAGCGGTTTGTAATTATAATAAGCCAACTGACAGCCACATTTGAAGCTTTGACGTTTGTTTCATTCAAAGAGAAAAAAAAAAACATGTTTCACAAATCAGGTTTATTTTATAATTCTGTTAGATAACCAGCTTTCGCGGCCGGCCTTGACAGAGTTTTGCCCCCATTTAATCCAAACTGGCTTTTAAATGTACATTATTTGACAAAAGGAAACGGAAAGAGCATATAGTTCTTGGCTAAAGAGTTAAATGGCACATTGCTTTTATCATCTTATTACAGTATCCATTTTTGTATTTATCACGATTTTATAAGTAATTCTTAAAATCGTTTAAATCGGTCTTTGTCTGCAATCCCAACCATGGAGAGACTGAAATTTATTTCATTATAATTATAACATTGAACTGAGATTTTAAAAATTACGATTATTTTACATATAATTTAACTACTAATTTAAAACAAAATGTTATTTAAAAATGAATTATCAAAGTTTTTTTTTTTTTTATAAATAAACTTTATATAAAAAACTATATTCTTCCTACTTTATTATTAAAACTTTTCTTATTACTTAAACTTACCACTTATTATTAAAACTTTATATTCTTCCTACTTATTATTAAAACTTTATATTCTTATTACTTAAACTTACTACTTATTATTAAAACTTTATATTCTTATTACTTAAGCTTCCCACTTATTATTAAAACTTTCTTATATTCTTATTATTAAACTTTATATCTTATTATTTATAAACTTTTTATATTCATTCTTCCCACCACCGATATGCGTTATATTACCGAGTAAATCAAAAGCTCTCAATGACGTACAAATTATATCTACGCATAATCTGCGAGCATCTTTAGAACTGTTAATAAAATAGTACGCTTTTTTATGACGAAAAAATCTATATAATTTAAATTATTGAAATTTAATAATATAGTAAACATTAATGAGTCAATAAAAATATTTTATTTAGAAAAGAGATATGTGATGCAATAAAGATAATCACACGACTCAGCTGCGATTTTTTGTACATAGGAGACTTAAATAAAATTAATGTTGTAAACATTAATTTTATTTAACTATTTAAAAAATGTAATGATTTTAATATTTTAAAATATTTTTAAAATACTGTAAATATTATATTTTTAACGTAAGTTAAAAATATAATATTTATGTCTGCTTTTTCATATAGAACCGTTATAAAAAAAAATTATGATTCTTATTTTGCTGATTCTGGAAGGATGTTATCATAACCATCGATTTCAAGTAATAATTTTTACAAGGACATTGTTTACTAAAATTAAAGTTAAGAAAAGTATTAAAAATTTTATAATCTTTTATTACCAATTTCTTGGTATTTCAATTGTGACGTAATAATAATAATTAAAAAAAAAAAAAAAAAAAAAACTCATTGGAAAGGTGTTACGTATTCGTTCTATTGAATTTAAATAAACCGTGCTTCTTTATGTATAAATAAATCGATCACTTATAGCAGAACAATCGAATCGGGTGCACCCATCCCATTAACCGAATCGATGGAGAACAACCATTTACGCAATTAAGGCAGCGCGCGCCGCGAAAGCTAATTGCACAGCCACCAACAACCAGCATGGTGCTAATAACCCGGAAGAATTGTCATCTGGGCACAGATCACCATACAGCGCACAGATCGCATACTCATGTAGTATGCCCATCTACCATAGGAGCACACCATTACTAATGAACAAGAAAAGAACCGTTACACGACGCGCAGTACCCTAATGAGAAGGATCCACATGACTTCAGTTGCAGGTTTTCGGCCCAAAAATTGCACTTCGGTTCGTAGCCCCAAGTAGCTTAACCTATAAATCTCATGATCTGTGACTGCTTTTTGCTTTGTTTTCTGATACTTGTTCATGTAGAAATCGATGGATATTTTGACGCTGAGGTGTTATGAGCGAAAAGACATCGTGGAGGAAGTTTTTTTTTTTTTTTTTTCCCTCTGTTCAACGCTTCGTTACAGTTGTAATTAAAATCATTGTGCAGGGTTGTGAGTGATAGTTAAATTATCAACGCGCGATTTAGCAGAAGGGTCGCTTGAATTTTTTTTTTTTTTAATTTTACGTTACCTTTTGTAAGGAATTATAAAAAAAAAAATAATAATTTTCCTAGGTTGATATAGTGAAATAGTTGTTCGATTTTTTTTTTTTTTTTTTTTCCAAATCTGAATTATTAAAATGCCACTTTTTTTTTAACTGATGTAGCTAGAAATGTCTGAAAATATTTTGTGCGTTAAGTAAAAAAAAAATGTAATAACTTTTATTCAAAAAATTTTCAATTTCATTTAAGGAATTATACATGGCGATACATTTCTTTTAAGTACTCTGGAAGATAAAAATTTGGAAGAACATATGAAGAAATAAACTATTAATAGTTGACAGAATAAAAGTTTTTTTTTTAAATTAAACCCTTTTCAAAAGTTCAAATTCAGCTTTTTAGTTCAGTTCAATTAATATTAGAAACCATGAAATAAATTGGAAGTACAAAGAAAAACATATGGATGCACTTTGCATTAATAAATTTTGCTTAATTTCTTTGAATTAGATTGCAAAACAATATCAAGCAATGAATATAAATTTTAATTCAATTAGTGTAACAAAAATAATAATAAAAAGTAGTCACTTAAAATATTGGAAAACTGAAATCCTTTCACGAGTTTCAATTTATCATGTCTCAACAAACTTTGTTGAACACATGGGAGTATACCAATGTTCAATAACCTGAGAAATTTATGAAGTAATGGTCAGAATACTAAAAGAACGGGAGTTCTGCACTTGAGGGTTCTACTTGTTTATTTGGCGATTTTTGGTCCCCTCCTCAACAAACACCTCAACAACTGCGGTTACAAAATATCCCTGTTTTGGCGATTCCACTTAGCGTGGAAAAGAGACTTGGCGAAATCGGAATCTAAAAGCGCAGAATCCTCACAAGAACTATCCCAATTCAATAGCGACAGGAATATAACAAATTTTAATAATTCTAAAAGTTTATGAAGAAGCAGTTGCTCAAATACTACAAGAAGCACAACCCAATTCATACAAAGAAGTCTGTTAAGTGATAGCTAAATTAACTTTTATAAGTATAAACTGATCCTTGGATAGAAGGATATCGAAACAATAAACTGTTTATATTTTGAAAGCTAGACCATTCAAAATGACCTGCAGAGCACGAGACTTGATTTAGCAACACATATGCCCGTGTAGAGCGAGGAGAAGAATCAGTTTTAAATAATAACTTATAGTCTAACTTAGAGCTTCAGATACATGTTTTGATTTTGATATTGTCTATTTTTCAATTCCTTCTATTAGCTTACACTCTCCCTATATATATCTTGTTCAAATTTTCAATCGCTAATAAAATATTTTTATTCATCCACTCAAGATCAAATACATTTTTTTTTGAACTTGTAGTGGATGACACTGGATGTTAATACAGTTTTTTCAAATATGAATTCAGTAATTAAATTTAATTAATTAATTTTAGATTTTCTTTAGATTTAAGTTGAATATATCTCTACCAATAGATGGCGCCAGATAAACTTAAAAAAAAATGAATGAAAATTATTTACAAAGAACTTTCTGCAATAGAGTGAAAAAAAAAAAAAAAAAGCAGGAATTGACTTTAAAAAATTTTTTTTTTTTCATATTACTTGTTTTATTTTACAACTTCACTTTTTGGAGACGCCGAGGACCTCTAACCAGGACAATATCAAGTTAACACATGATAATAAACTAAAATTATTATCAAACATAATGAATTATGTTATTGTTATGAATAATGGTAATAAGTGAAGTAAAATACATCTTGTGTAATGTTTTATAAAACAAATTCAATTTTGACAACAGTTAAACCTCTAACAACACATAAAAAAAAAAAAAAGAAACCCCAAGTATGAACTACCTACCCTCTTCACAAAGCAAATCTGTATAACCTCCAGAAATCACCAATCATTTTAAGATTTTCAATTCAACCCACTTCCGACAGGCAGTCGAGCGATAAATCGATTTGATACCATTCCCATCAATTGAATCAGCTGCAATGCCCCATTGTTTACCTCACGTAATGCGAGACCAACCACCCACTCGATCAACGGTAGAGGATTAACATTCAGCCAAAGGTTAAAAAGGTACCTTCATACATGAAGTATGCTCTGCATGTAGTACGAATGCTAAACACCTCATTTGACAGGTGGAAGATTTATCCCTCGTCGTGTCCGCTGCTGTGTTGTCTGCCTCGACAGCTGAGGCTCCCAGAAGAAATGGGTCGCAGGAACACTTATGGCAGTATCGTTCACCAGATTGCATTGATTCAGCTTGTCAGATTTTATTAGCATTTCTCGTCTGCTGTCCCTCCTTCCCCCCTTCCCCAGTAATGGTGTGCTCCAGGGAATGGAAGGAAAATGAAAACACATCATCGATAATTCGTAATAAATTCTGAGCTGCCTTAAGAGTAGACATAATTGACCAGTGGTTGTACAATTCGACAAGCGATTGTGTGTAAAATAAATATCAGGTTTAAAGGCGGAAGCGGACGAATTGATTACTTGTTAGGGGTGCTAGTCAGATATGCTTTAAATGAAAAAAGGATTTAACAGTTATTGAGTGAATTTTTTTTATCAATTTTTCTTTTTTACTTTATGTAATTTAAATATTTCAGTTGTTAAAAATTAAAATTATTTTTAATGCACATAAAACGCCCCCGAAAATACTTTCTGCCTCTATTATGCCGCTCTATTTGAATATAATGGTAAAATTTTATATAATGTGAATTTATATTATTGAATACTTAAAAAAAAAAAAAAAAACGTTTTAAATAAAATTTCAAATGTAAAATCTTCTTATGAGTTAGAAAGCTTTCTTTCGATTTTCTTATGCAATATCTGCGTGAAAAAATGCTTAATCATTTTATTAAAAAAAAAAAAAAAAAAAAAAAAAAAAGACTATAATAAGAAAATTTTTTGCACAAATTCGGAAAATTAACTTTCGGAGATAATAATAAATAAAAAAAAATTCTTGAAATTCCTTTTAATTGGTTTAATAAGTCTTCAAATAAGGATGTAATAAGCCTATAATTTCATCATTAAATGCATGCTATTAATAGGAAAAGATTTAAAATCTCAGGGAAAAAACAACCAGGAAAAACTGACACAAAAATGTTTTTCTCGCTTATTAAAAAACGAAACCGCATTAATTATTACTTTCCTTTTTAAAAATAAATACAACCCACAAAGATAATATTAAAAAAAAAAGTGTTTAAATAACAGCTAAAAAAAAAAATAGTTACTCTAAATAATCGATAAAACGTAATAATTCATACAATATTTATTTTAGCTACATAATTTTAAAAACAAACGGTTAATAAAATGTAACAAAATTTAAAAAAAAAAAATGTTAATTAAAGAATTTAATTATAAAGAAAGCTCCTTTTCATTATTGTGGGAAATATAAATCTTTAATTTATATAAAAATTATTTTTATTAAGATTTGAAAATATTAATTTACAGCTAGAAATCATGTATTTATTAAATGAATCTAAAATAAAAAAAATCAATAACCAAAATGTACACTTTGAAAAATAAATTCTTTCAATAGATAATCAATCAAATTTAACGATCGATTAGCTTTCCCTTTTAATATTGACATCGTTTTTGCTAATAACATAGTTACGAAGATGAACAAAAATAAAAGTCAAATTAAAAAACCCGCAACCGACCGATTAGCAAAACCACAAATATCAATACAGAGAAATTCGTTACAAAAATAGTGATAAAAAGTCCTGTTGTAAGTAAATGAATAAGGTCAAAACGGGTCTTCAAAAAAAATCCAATTTATTAAAGGACGTAGAAAGTCAAAGTATGTCAAGAAAGGCAAACCAGGATACAAAACAAAGTTAAGGAGGAAGAGTAATTTTTTTTCTGATTCGATGATCACCACCAAGCGCCGAAATAATTGGGTTAGGTTTTTCTTTTACTTATTTTCCCACAATTCAATTGTTGCAGCTAACGATGATTTGATTTTGAATATTTGATTTGCCTCTTGGGAATTTCCCAATAATCCAATTTTGCTCATTTGTCGAAGAAATTATGCATTCACAATTGATAAGGAAAAAATGTGCTTTAATTAACATACAAACTTTGAAGAAGACTTCTGACGTTAAAATTTACGATAAAATATCTTCTTGAAAGCAGAATCTGCAAATTTATTTGTATAAGTTAAATTATTTTTTAATTAAATAAGCATGTGATTCATTTTAGAAACTTTTATGATTTTCTAAGCAAAACAATGATTCATTTAAATAAAGTATAACTGATGCTTTAATACAATATATTTAAGGTAACGGCGATAATTTTTTTTTCATAAAAACAGATTCATATGTTTGCCTTGATTTATCGCTCTACGGTCATTTTTTTTTTTTTTTTTGCACACTCTGGGCTAATTAAACAGATACCTACTGTTTAACGTGGATTCTGAACCATTAACAAACATCCTTGCCACCGCCAGGATTCGAACCTAAATCCTGTGATACCATAGGCCAGAGCGCTAGCCAATTGGCCAACAGGGCGCCATAAGGTTTGGTTTGACTTGTCGCTCTACGGCCATCTTATGCACACGAGGGCTAAACAGACCGGGACCTACAGTTTAAAGTGGATTCGAACCACTCACAAACATCCATGCCACTTCCAGTATTCGAACCTGAAGCCTGTGGTATCAAAGACCAGAGTGGTAACTAATTGGCCACTAGGCCGCCATAATTATTTAGGAGAAAATATGCGACAGAAAATACGTTTATTTAGTAACTTAACCCTTTGAACTCGAGGGCTCCGGAGCGGAGCCATTTAAAATTTGTCTCATTATTTCTAAATCGCATTATTTTTAAAATAACAATAGAAATAATGCGTTTCTTTTAATGCGTATATCAAACTTACATGTGAATATGATCTTATGAAAATAATAAATAATTTAAATGGCTCCGGAGTGGAGCCCTCGAGTGCAAAGGGTTAAGTAACTTTATTTCAAAAGGTCAATCCATCTTGAAAAGAACTCAGGCACGAAATTGATTAAGATAGGTTATGTTTGATTTGGTTTGTCGCTCTGCAGTCATCTTGCGTCACTTTTAGGCTAATTAGACCGGGACCTACAGTTTAACGTGAATTCCGAACTGCCAACAAATATCCATGACACTGCCAGGGTTCAAATCTGAAACCTGTGGCACCAAAGGCCAGACCGCTAGCTAATTGGCTACTAGGCCGCACTGAAGCACGAAATTGATTAAGGCAGGTTAGGTAAAACCAAGTCTTTCAAGCAAAACTTTCTACTTTTTTTCTGGAAGCCCTCGAGCCTCACCGCGACACGCCCTCTCTCTACTGAAGACGGAACGAAAGGGAGAAGACATCCATTTCAGCGCGACCTTCCAGCATCCTTAACCCACAATCAAGGTTGACGACCTTCAGAGGGCGGGGTAATCTGTCCACCACAAAAAAACAAGAGGTAAAAAAAAAAAAAAAAAAAGCCACCTCGTAGAAGGTATAAAAATTACTCGAGGTGACCTAGAGAGTAAACAGAAACAAAAAATAGAACGCCAAAAACCGAGTTCGAACCTGGCCATTACTCAGGAGTGGGAAAAAAAGTTGACCACCAGCTGATCAGATTGACCAGGATAGGGGCGTGGACCGTTTTTTTTTTTTTTGGATCTGCTGATGAATAATCAGTTTGTTTGTTATGCAACTCTTGTGCGGCAAAAAGGATTTATAAAGCATGAAAGTTAAAATACAGCTCTGGGCTGGAAAAAGGCTGGAAATCACGATCTCTTTTGAGTTTTGTTAATATTGTTGTCTCTCAAGATGGCAATGATGGTAATTTTACCATCTGGGTGGAGAGGCTAATTTAATGGGGATTAGATGAAGCTATTACATTTCAATTAAGGCACACGTTTTTGGCATTTGTGGACAGCAGGTCGAGGTTTGCGTGGTTCGTTAAGGCGTGGAAAAGATGTCTTGGTAATTATTGGATGGCCTTTGTGGCGCCATGCTCTGTAATATGCGATTGCGTTTTTCAATTCTTTCTATTAGCTCACACTCTCCTATATATATCTTGTTCACATTTTCAATCGTTCATAAAATACTTCTTATTCATCTATTCAACTTCAAATACATTTTTTTTTGAACTTATAGTGGATGACACTGGATGTTAATGCAGTTTTTTCAAATATTCATTCAGAAATTAAATTTAATTAATTAATTTTAGTTTTTTTTTAGACTTAAGTTGCATATATCTACCCATAGCCAGATAAACTTTACAAAAAAATGAATAAAAATTATTTATAAAGGACTTTCTGCAATAGAGTGAAAAAAAAAAAGTAGGAATTGATTTAAAAATTTTTTTTATATTACTTGTTTTTTTTCCATCTCTTTTTTAACACACTCTTAAATATAAATAACGAGTGGTCCATTTGGAGTGGATCAGATATTAGTATATATTTTGATTATATTCAAATTTGGATATATTATCAGATTAATAAACTTTTTAAAGCAAAATAAAACTTTTCATGTAACCTTCGAAAAATTACGCTTTTTTGTTTAGATTATTTCGTCTTGATTATTTTCTTAGATGTGTTTTTGTTGCAAAACACAACACACAACTTTCACAAAAAATACATCCAAGAAAAGAAATGCAATACGGCAACTAGATAATGGCCGTAATTCCATAACATAAAATCGTATAAAGTTACAATATCCTCACCATTTTTTTCCTTTACAATTAAAGTTCATAACCATATGAAAAAATAACCCAGCAATTTACAAAAAAGTCTCAAAGATTTGTATAAGACTTTAGAATCAGAATACGAGCATTCGTAAAGATAAAAAAATCTAAGCAAGCATATGTTGAAGTAACAATTATTCAAATCTTCCATGACTAATAATGGGCCAATTTTTTTTCAACTCTAATTGGATATATAGGGTGATATGCAAGATGGGCATATGGGGTAATTGGGTTTTGGTGTAATTATGGCGAGGTCCTATAATTTCAGCTTTATAGCTCAATTCAGTAATATGTGGTATTTTAGCATAAAATCCCCTAAGCATAATGGTTGATGCTTTCGGACATTTACTACAATAAAAATCAGGCAATTATGGCAACGTTCTCTTTTAATATTTGAAGAAGAATGTTGTAAAATCCTAGGACTCCGCAACGTGGATATAAACATGTTCTGTATTTTTAGGTCAGAAATGCGAATATTTATCTTATTTCATTTGTTTTCATAGAATTATTTTATTGCATTTATTTATTATTATTATTAATAATATTTTATTTTATTTAAAAATCTCTCATACTGACTGACGTTCTTAGTCATAACTTAATGGAAATAAGAAAACATTAAACATCATTTTTTTAAATGCCTTAAACAAGACTATCCTGATTCTCCCAAAATCTGTGCAATATCAATAGAATAGAAACTAAGAAATTTTTAAATTAAGCAATTACACCGAAAAGAGATTTGAGTTCAATAGATAAAATAACATACGAATGTTTACAATAATTCAGTTTTTGTTTATACTTTTTTTTTTTTCTTACAGTAAAATGCTGATGTAAATCTAAATAATTTCATTAATTGCTAACAACTATGCAAAATGTTACACGGAAGAATTTTTAAAATATCATTTAGCTGAATTCTGATTTTCGAAAAAGCAAAACGAAAAACTGAAACATTCTCAGCGTGTTATATTATAAACATGCATAAGATGCAAAATAAATGAAATTCAATGCAAAAAAATTATTTTTTTCTCGTTTGAAAAGAAATGTTTTTAATAATTTGCTTAGATCTAAAGTAAAGAATTACCTTTATCAAATTATTCATATAAAAACTTTTTTTGAAATACTCACATAACAGCAGGAAAGAAACATAACTTTTTTTTTCACTTACCTAGAAAGAAAGGAAAAAACATTTAAACTATTATTACATAAAATGTCAAATGAAATTCAATACAATGAGTTTAACAGTCAATGAATAAAATTTCAATGAAAATCCTTGGAAGTTAAGGTTAAATGTAATGCGAGACCATAAACTTGTTATGCGTGTATACATTCAAACAATAGGAGTAACGAGACATAATCAAAAATGTTGAATCATGTTACAGAAATAGGATTTCAGTGGGTCGTACACATGCAATAATTGCAAACAGTTTCGTAAGATATATTGGATATTCTCATCATAGGATTAAAATTTTGAGTTAAATTATATATAGATATATATATATTTATAAATAATTAACATATAGATGTTTTCCTCGAAATTGATTTAGTAATATCAGAAAGTTCATAACATGCAATACTTAAAAAAATCCTCAAACTCAATTTTAAGTAACAAAATGCCAAACATACAATGTTATCACGAAATCGTTACAATCATTGTAACGGTAACATACTAAAACCTCAATTAAATAAAAAATGAACTAAATTTGCTTTTTTAAATAAGTTAAACAAATGTTAGTTACTTTGTTGTTAAAACTTATATATGCAGTCAGTGTAATCACGAACATTGTAAATGACATAAAAGTTAATGAATCAATTATTTGTATAAAAAATAAGAAATCTTAATGCTTTCAAGAATTAAGAATGAAATGAAAAGTGCCTCAGTATTTAAGTTAACATTAAATATATTTTCAGACAAAGCTATGCCAACTAGAGATATTGAAATTTAAAACTAGTACTTTTGAACTCAATTTTAATACTTTACAGATACGAAACATCACCAATTCAATTAAATAAATAAACTGTCCCTTTCCAGTTGTCATTCCCTGTTTATAATAATTAACCTTATAGAAACATTTGATCCGTGGACGTATTCAACTTATATTAAAACTGGAGAATAGAAAGCAAAAAGATTAATATATGCGTATATTAATATTAAAGTACTTAGTGGTAAGTACGTTGAGCTCTAATAAAATACTATTACATCACATCACCGTTCCTGTAGTATTAAGAATGCCGCGGGTGACATTAGGGGGTTCTCACTCTTCTCCCTTTCTCATCTGGTACCATGGAAGGACATTTCCGCTTACAGATTTATCATGCCTATCCCCTCTATAAACAAGGAAACTTTCGGATTATTTTTTAGAGGGATTATTTTTCTTTTCTCCACACCCCATCCCTGCTAAATAACCCCCTACCTAGAAAGGTGAGGTTGGAAAACCGGTAGGTATCACGTCACGAACAGCCCTCTGACGGGTGATAAGGAAAATCAGTGTCTTTTTAGGGAATGATTTCCTCGTATTTATTTATCATATGGAAGAAAACCGATCCCATCAGGCACTTTCGATGCAAGATGCTTTATACATCACAATCGCCATCGAGTCTCCTTGTTTCTGAAAGCAGTGACTACAACAATGTCACCAGGGATTCGAACCTCGGCCCTCCTGCAGCCTAGCTGAGAACGCTGCCATTGGGCCAAGAGTTGGGTAACCTATACGCTACAGGTTCCATGTCCAGCAAAGGAACAGAATCAAAAATTATCTCGTTTAAGCTCGAGATATGTACAATAAATCAGTTGGCCGGAAAATCCCTCGATTGGGTGCAAAGAAAAAGGGTAGAAGGTGTGAATTTTTTTCTTCTAGCAGATATCATTTTTTGAGCTTTTCATCTCAAATTACGGTGGCATTACGTGGACTCATCGATGGAAGCTCAACAAGGGTTTCCGGGACACGAGACAAATATTGCCAAATTTGCATAAAAGATTTCTTTCTAAAAAGACATTAAAAGCAGGGATTGATCAGTAAAAAAAAAAAAAAAATGTCTTGTATGCTTGTATTTTTAATTGTAATTTTAAAAGAAGTAATACGACTTCCAACACAAACTTTGTTTTGAAATGTTTAAAATCTTACTGTTTGCGAGCAACTTTTATTTCCATATTAGAATAAAAAGAACAGAGATGCTTGCAAAAACGAACCATTTTTTTTTTTTTTGTTATAAAAAAGTTGCACAATTAAGTCAATATTTCCATGAGACTATAAAGATAATTTATGCCCCCTGCGAGGTTCGTTTTTAATAGGCTTACATAAAACACACACAAACATTTACAGGACAAAGGAGAGAAGCGTTTAATGACTTTCAAACTACCCCAGCTCGGAATAGAAAAATGCATACAAAACAAAAGCATGAATTTTAAAGATGCAAATTTATTAAACCTCAGCCTTCAATAAACCAAAACCTTTATTCAATCTTATCTTACGCAATCCACTTTCAGCAGCGCAATTCAAATAGCAATGGGTTGATGTTTTGTTATAACATTTTACAAATTATCAGCAATTTAAATACATTTCAAAATTATCAGCAATTTAAATAAATTTTAAAAATTATCAGCAATTTAGATAAATTTTAAAATTATCAGCAATTTAAATAAATTTTAAAATTATCAGCAATTTAAATAAATTTTAAAATTATCAGCAATTTAAATAAATTTTAATCAAATTCTAACTGAAATATTTGTTTCGTTTTTGGAATTATATCTTCATATTACACAATTCACATATATAAAACAAGTTTGATCAAAAATACTTTTAGTAGCATTAAACTTGATGGAAATCAAATTTTAATTTTAATGAATGTTTTGTAAATTCGTAGTACAGCATATTAATTTTATATCAAATCTTTTAATAGCCGTTAGTGATGATTAATGAGCAATTTTACTTAAAATAAGTCTTTAAAATACACTGCCACAATTTCAGTGAAATTCGCCACCACATATAAATATTAAAAACTAATAATTCCAACTGATTTTTTTTTGTCAAAATGAATCAAAAAGATTTAATGTTACCTCTAAATCGTTTTTGAATGTTAATTAAATTAATATTTTTATTTAGATAAGAGTTTTAAATAAATATCAATTAATTTGCATGAGAATTTATTTTGCATTACAATTTTATATTTTATCATTCTGAATTTCGGTTTGGCTAATTTTTAATTAATTAGAACTGCAACAGATTTGTTAAAAGATCGAGGTCGAATTACAAAAAATATTATTATTGTCATTCAAAATATCTAAAAACCGTTAATAATCTTTTTTTTTTATATCATTTTAAAAAGCCGAACAAGTTCAGGAAAGATACCGCACATTATGCATTTTCATTTATTCTGTAGAGGAATAATTACATTTTGGAAAAAAAAATATATATATTAAGTTTGCTGACTTTATGATACATATATTGAGATGAGATACACGTACTAATAATACACATAAATCTGCCAAACCTGAAGTAATAAAATATTATATCTTAATTGCATTAACTATTTAAGAAAGTGCCTGAAGTCATGTTGTTCTTTATTTTAAAAGTCACGTAAGCATTGCTGAATAGGAATTTATAAAAAAAATTCAAGGACGGTACAGATATATTCTTTTAAGGTTCCTTTAAGAAGCCTATAAGTAGCCCTAAATCATATTTGGTGAAATAACTTTTGCTCTTTTTACTATTGAATTCATGAAATTTAAGCTTTTTTTATGAATTTAAATCTTTTTAATGAATAGTTGAAAATGAAAAGTTTATTACTTTTACATGTTCGACATTAAGCATTTCTGGATAATGTGCCTAAGTTACAAAAAAATAAAACGTAAAACAATAAACTATTGAATCATGTTGAATGCCTATTGAATAATTGCTAAACTAGAAGCATCCTTTTCTTACAGACAGAGTTTAATGCGATCATAAGATTTCTGAGAGCTGGGCATTAAAGTTAAATGCGTTGAAATTTGGCATAATAGCCAATTGTTCTGAATTCTTGTGAACATTCTTAAACACTTCCGCAACCGTTTTCCTCTACAAATTCGCGAGGGAATGAGAGTTCTTGTCTCGCATAAGTGAAACTGGTTTGATGTAGCAGCCGCCATGCTGGGCATGAGACGGAAGAACACCGAAGATTTACCAGGTTAAAGAAACATTCTTTTAATTTATTTAATCTTCTTTTACAGAGGAAAACGGCACCACTGTGGTCATAACTGCATTTTCAATTCCTTCTATTAGGTCACACTCTCTTATATATATCTTGTTCACATTTTTAATCGTTCATAAAATACTCTTTATTCATCCACTCAAGTTCAAATACATTTTTTTTTAACTTGTAGCGGATGACACTGGATATTAATACAGTTTTTTCAAATATTAATTCATTCATTAAATTTAATTAATTAATTTTAGTCGTTTTCTTAGATTTAGGTTGAATGTATCTACCAATAGATGACGCCAGATAAATTTAAAAAATTATTTTCTGCAATATAGTGAAAAAGTAGTAGGAATTGACTTTAATTTTTTTTTTATATTACTTGTTTAGTTGCAAGATGTTTTCCTCGTGTTATTTATATCAAAGCAATCTCCTGTTTAACTCTGAAAGCAAAAAAATGTAAAAAGGAAAAGTATTTTTGTAATATATAAACTCTATTCTTTAAGGATGGGCAGGGGAGATCTAAGACAGGGGTGGCCAAACCGCGGCCCGCATGCAACTCGCCTAGAGTATTTTTCCTGCCCGTGAGATTTATCACACTTTCACAAAATATATTTATTTTATAATGGCCAAAGTAGTGAAAACCAACGTATAAAAGAAATACATTAAGTGTGCATCCCTATATTCAAAAGTTAACTGTCGAAATGATGAGAAAAAATTAACTTTGATTTTAAAATAATATTCTTGAATATAGGACATCTTGGAATATCTAATAAAGTGAAACACATAAAATGACCTCAGTGAACATCCCTAGATACGCACAGTTGATTGTTAATAGCAGAGCAAACCAGGCTCTTAGTTGAAGTTGTTAGCGCTTTTGGTTCAACTTACACCTGCGAATCGTTTTCGAAAATGAAATTGCCCAAACAAAAAGCAAGCTCAACTATAACGGAAGCTAATCTGCAACACCCATTACGATATGCAAGTGCCCAAATTGAGATCGATTTGCAAAATTCGAGTGAAAGAGTGGAGATGCAAATATCGCACTAGTAAAATAAATATTTTTGAATGATTTCATTTTTTTTATTTCGTTCATATTTATATAATTTTTATATTTCATTTTTAGTGTTATATATTTCTTTACAATGTGCGTTTAGTATCATTACTATTATATTATCTATGTTTATATGTAAGAATAATAGTAAACACAAAAATTATCATGTTTCGATTTTCACTCCAAAAAATGTCTATAGAGGGTCTAAATCTATAAATATGGGGATATATAATTTTATATGCGGCCCGCTGAGTTAGGATGCATTTCAAAGTGGCCCATAAGATTATTTGGATTGGCCACTCCTGATCTAAGAGAACACATAAAAACTACAAATAAGAAAATGCTACCTTGCATTTCCCAACTAAGCATATACAAAGATAATATCTATCGCAATCTATGTTACCAGAATTGCAACACTAGATATTCAAGGCTGTTGCACATTCCTAAAAGTATTTAACTTAGATGGCTCGCATGATAATCAGGAAATATTTTTAACTAAAGCAGGGGGTGGCCTACACGCAGCCCGCCTTCAACATTTTTCCTGCCCGTGAGATTTATCTTACTTTTAAAAAATTTATTTATTTTATAACGGCCAAAGTAGTGAAAATCAATGTATTAAAAAATGCATTATGTGTGCATCCATAAATTTAAAATTAACTTGAAATTATGAGAAAAAAATTACTTTGATTTTAAAATAATATTTTATGACAGATATATGCTGTTTTATTTATGAGTTTACAGTTACGAGTTCGCAGAATAATTAAATTATATTCTGCGAACTCAGCTTTTGCACATCGATGCTCGCTCATTATAAGTGAAAGAGTAGAGAAACAAATATTACACTAGTAAAATAAATATTTTTTAATGATTTCATTTATATTTTTTATATTTCATTTTTAGTGTTATATAGTTCTTTATAATGTGCATTTAGTATCATTATAATTATATTATTTATGTTTACATGTAAAACTAATAGTAAACAATAATAACTAATGTTTAAATTTTTCACTCCAAAAAATGTCTATAGTATGTCCAAATCTATAAATATGGGGATATATGGCCCACGGTTTAGGATGCATTTCCAAATTGGCCAAGATCATTTGTGTAGGCCACCCCTAAACTAAAATTAATTTTAAATCGCTAAATTGTTTTTTTTTATCGCTTCGTATATTTCTTATCAATCCTTAAACATATTTTTAGAGAAGAATAAAAATAAGACTTTTAAAGTCCGTTATTTATATAAATGAATGCATCAGATTTCAATACGCTAAATCAAGTATTTGAATCAACAATCCATCCTTTTATAATAAAGGAACTTATACTTAATAATCGTAAAAGAAGCGAAATATATTGATCCATCAATCCTATATCATTTTAATCAAATTACTACATACGACAACATGTAATATTTTTTAACATAAAATATATAATGCTATGTTAAAATTCAAATTGAATTCAAAATGTTAAAGATAAACCCTTGCAGATAAATCTTCTCTACATGGAGATTAAAAAGTAAAATAAATTAACCTTCGTACATATAAATGGAAGAAATACGTCACAGATAAAATGTCGTCAAACCTCCACATCCAAAGTAGATAGTGCACACGTCATTCCTGATAATGAATCACAAAAGGCAGGCTACCATTACACGTTTTTAGTTTTAACAGGCTTATCCAGTCATGTTTATAGAGCAATCACGAGTGTTGCAATTGCCTTTCTTTCGAAAATATTGCAATAAATAATAAATAACAAGAATTTAAAGTAAAAAAAGTTTATTTTAATGCAGAAAAAAAAAGCCAATTTGTATTTTCTTAGCATTTTGATGTTTCTAGTAAATCAGTAGTTCAAAAGAGGTACATAAAAAAAAAAAAAAAAAAAAAAAAAAAAAAAAAAAATTTATCGCCAGACTAGTTTTATGTGCTTGATCTCAAAGAGCTTTTAGGGTTATTGTTTGATTATGTAACTTTATGCACTTGTTAATGTTGGAGAAATGTGAAATTATTTTAGAGAGTTGATTCCAGCCCGAAGTAAATATCGATCGTAAGAAATATTTCGTATAGCAGATAATTGGCAAATATTCTATTTACTTTTCTTATATTTTGAAAGTGCATTTTTTTTTTTTTCTCGATTCTGCGTTTAAATATTTTCATTTTTTCTTTTCATTAAATTCCATTTTTTATCTTACATTTTTAGTAAAAAAATTTCTGGTGTAAAAAAATACAAGCATAAGTAACGCAGAATCGTTTTTAACACAACCTATGTTCTTACGGATTAAATACACTTCCTAAAAGTGTACAATAAGATACTTTAAATAAAGTTTATATAGAGAATCTTAAGAAAACTTTAAGAAGTTTTACACTTTAACAACAACAATTTAATTTGTAGAATTTAACACTGCATACTTAACTTATATGAAAGTTCTCAAGTGCACATTTTATAATTTTAAGTTTATTACTCATGTAAAAATTTAAAAAAAAAAATTTAAATTCATTACTACTATATAAATAATCATTCAAACCTGTAGAGAAATTCTATTCTACAATATATCTATGCTGTACGGTACTATAGGCAAGTATAATATAAAAAATCAAAAACTCATGATTAAAATGTAAACTTAAAATTGTTTCAACATTTTTTAATAGTTATAAAATAGAATTTCGTAGCTGTAATAATAAATAGTTCTATTGTCGTTAAATAATGCAATACATTAAATAGTATACAGATTTTAATTTAAAAATGATATTCATTCAAATTTAATCATGACATTCGAAAACAATAGGTTCTTAATTTGTTAGAATTTCTATTTAAAATTTGTTTCTCTTTAAAAGTAGTAAACAAATAAATAAACCTACAAAGATTTGTTCAAGTTAAGTATTCGTACCATTCAAGTCTGATAATTCTTTGGTTGACTGTAACACAATTTATTTTAATGAAAATACCAATCGTCAAAAAACAACTATTTTGTCCTATTTATTTATAAGATATTTGTTTTTTTATATGCCTTATATAATCTTTTATAGAAAAATTCAATAATCGATCCTTGCATTACATAATATTCACACCGTTATACTAAATTAATTACTCTATATTAACATTTAAGGTAAACATTTCTAAATTTCACACTTATATATCAGAGAGAGAAAAAAAAAAATTTGGACATTTAAATCAACGCGTAAATACGAAGACTGTTACTGTAGGTATAATTATGACCAACGATGGAAATTAAATTTTTTTAAAGTTCTTAATAAATAAAAATACCTGAAAAATTGCACAATTCCTCTCAAAATTGATGTAAAACAATATAAAAATAATTTAAAATAAATATAAATTTAAATATGATAGTCATTACGTAAGAGTTGGGGAGATATCGAACTTAATAGTGATTATCGATACAAGATGTGGCAGGAATTACAGATCTCTCGAAGCCAACCAATACAAATTGCGGAAAAAGATTTATCACAAGCCATCAAATTTTAAATGGAGAGAAAAAAAAAAAACACGTATAAAAACATTTACCTCTCTGTCATCTTTGGTGATTTCGACTTCCGATTCTGTTTACGTTTTCCACTACTAGCCATTGGTGTCTTTAGAGGGTCCGGATCACAAATCAAAGGGATTCGATCGCTGTATCTGTAACTGTAGCGAAGTTCTGCAAAGCGATCCAACGAACTAGCTCTTCTCACCAACTTAGTACCACTTCTTCGTTTTACTTCCGATCTGGAGGATCTTTCAGAAATTTGTTCCAAATCATTTAGAATGGTAGTCGACAAATATTGGTGCTTAGATTTTCCTTTAGGTTTGGACTTTGATTTAGTTTCTCCATTAACCCAGTCTTGACGATAGCAATAACTTAAATGATCGCGGCAATCCGGCGAATCGTGCATCAAGATGTCCCTCCAAGAAGACTTTGAAGACCTAGCCGCTTGAGCCAGGGATTCGTCACCATTGTCAACTATGGAAAAAGTTACCTTTTTAGGCATCGGCATTTCTTGGACATTGACAGGAGACAGATTTGGGGACTCTTTGATAGCTTCATAGGAATCTTCAAATGAATCATAGTCTGGGGTAGGTGTCTTCGGGGGTGATGGAGACATGGATCCGATTCCAGAATCCATTTGGATGTTGATTATACTATTCTGGGAAGTAGAAATCTCACTACCATGGTTCTTCTCACTGCTTCCAGAGGGTAAGACAATCACAAGGCTGTATTTTTTAAGTTTGGATTCGGCTTGTCCAGGAATGATTTTTGAATCCTGGCCCCACGAGTCATCACAGGATGTAGTAAACATGGTTGGAAACTGTTTGCCGCGAAATTGAGATCCGTTTCGATAATCATCTTGGCACCACGGACTAGAGTTGACAGACGAATCGCATTTAGTTCTACTCATTATATACAATATCCGGATTGGCTCATATCAAAAACGATAAAGAATATAAACAAACGACTGAAAGAACAACACCACACCTAGTTTAATTCAAAAACAAAATATTTTTTGATAATACAATTTAGCAGAACAAACGCTAATATTATCAGCCGTCTTTATTTTTTATCTGAACTGCAAATAAAAAAAACGAGAACTCGTCAATCACTTTTTGAGCATCATAAATAATTTTGCACACGAAAAATTTTTTATGAGCGGTGATGTAAACTGGTAATTTTTTTTTACTATTTCAATAAATTCTTAAGTTGCCTTAGATCAAATATACTCTTCGATCTAACAAAAAATTCAATAACCCAATATTCGAAATATAATTCTCGAATTATTCTATTATTTTTAATCCACTAATAGACAAACGAAAAAAGCCGCAAAAAAATATATCAAGAATATTCCAAATTGGTCAGATATATTAGATATTAACACAAGCTGCACATCACCACAAAATAAAAAATGACACAGTAGCACAGTAAACCACTTTAAAAATCTGTTCAAACTTAAATCCACTTTTTCGATTCGACGGAATGACAACAAACACACTTCCACTCCTGTCACACAACCAGCTGAAACGTTCCAAAAGTCAGTACTGATGCCAGATCCGAAGATTACGATTCTTTATTTTTCGTTTTTCCCTCTGGCGACTTCAACAACAAGTTGTTTCGGCGCTGTACGAGGAAGCCAGAGATAGGTAGGTCACATGGATCTATCAACTGGAACAAGCAGTTAGTCGTCAGCAGAAACAGAGAACGCGGCGCGATATTCGCTTGGAAGACGTTCGAGTCACGGTTTCCACCTTGCGCGTGCTCGGTTTTTCCTCGTTTGCATAGCAGGCCCCTCCCCTGCTGTCACGACCGTCACGTGCTACGTTCGTGTGTAAATGCACTGTTTCACAATTGTATACAGTCGGCAAAAAAAAAGTATTAAGACTTTTGCGCAAAAAAAAAAAGTGTGTAAACTTTTATGTGTGAGAATAAACAATGCTGCTGTTTTATGGAAACTATTTTGAACTTGCATTGTGGTGGCGAATCGTAAATTTCTGATACGTTAAAAATTTCAACGCAGACTTTATTTCAGAAATAAAAAGGTTATTTTTTTATATTATACCTATAAAATCATTCACTTATAAAAATTTACAAACAATAACTTTTTTTTAAACAGCAGAAGTTTGCGTAACACTATTGGGTTTTGAGAAATGATCCATTTGTTTTGTAAATAGAATATCATTGTTATCTCGGCAGCCTGATGGCTAATTGGCTAGGGCTCTGGCCATTGGTCCCACAACTTTTCAGTCGAATCCTGGTGGTGGCCTGGATGTTTGTGAGTGGTTCGGAATCCATGTAAAAGCGTACCCGGTCTAATTAGCCTAAAGCATGTATAAAATGACCGTAGAGCGACACACCAAATCTCAATTTTGGAAAGTATAAATATATTATTCCTATATTACAATTAATTAAAAAGTAAACTCATATTCGTTAATTTTGATGAAACAATATATAATACATAATTTAACTGCAGATAACTTATAAATTAAGTTAATTTTATATATTCCCAACATTATAAGAATATATGACATATATAGAAACATAAGGATAATTTGCAATTATTAGCTACAATTTCCGAAGAACCAACAAAGATAATCAACCTCAGTTCAAATCAAGCTATCAGGAGAGCTTTAGATACATAAATAAATACACCCTGTCATTTAAATAATTTAAAATACAACATATTATTTAAAAAAATTGAAAAGCTGGAAAAATTTTCATGAAAATCAAGTATAAAAATCAATCCAATTAGGTAAACCAATCCAATCTAAAAAATCCAATCCATTTAGATATCTGATATATATATTATAAAAAGTATTATATATATCTCTAAATTGTTAGCCAATTCAGAATTGAATTTCCCCAGTTCTCTCTCATATGATGCCAAAACACACAGATGTTATCACAGCAAATCTTCCAAAAAATGCATCATTTCCCTATGCTGATCAGTGGTAGGAAAATAACTTTGATCGATTCAAAATTTTTAACCAAAAATTTTGATCAATACAAGATTTGTGTTATATTGATTTTTTTTTTTTTGCATATTTGTGTTAATGATGGCCTGATGGCCGAGTGACTAGCGCTCTGGCGTTCGGTAACACAGGTTTCAGGTTCGAGTCGCGGCGGATGTTTGTAGTGGTTCGGAATCCACTTTAAACTGAAGGTCCCGGTCTAATATGATCATTGGGCGCAGGAATGACAACCCTACCTGGTAAAAAAGAAAACATCTCCTGTCTAGAAATTTGCTAGCAGGCAGACGGCCTTGACCACACCACGGTGCAGTTGTGCTGATGATGACAGTTGATACTTTTACCATTACCTTCATTTTATTTTCCCACCTTGTTCCCCAGATATTTAAAGATAACTTTTTTTAATCTTCCCAAATAATTTCATTCTGAGAGTGAATTGCATCGCATTCGAATTAAAAAAAAAGTGGACATTAATCTTTTAAGAATAAGACACTTTGAGGATATGGAAGCCAACTCGAAAGAGTTGAGAGACGAAATGATTCATTGTGGCGTTATATATTCCGAAGACGTTCTTTGGAAAAGATTCATGATTTGTGTTGAAATAACATAACGTGAAACCATGCACAAACAAAAATCTAAAACTAGTCAACAAAAATTTAAATTTTGACACTGAAGTTTAATCCTCAAATTTTAGTTTAAAATAAGATAAAAGCAACTATAAAATAATAAGCACACAAAAACTAAATTATTTAATAATTTTTCAATAAGGACGAAATTATATTAAAGTGTTTTTGTAGTGAATCAAATTCTAAATATAGTCAATTTTTCCAAAGCAGTCCGCCTACTGGCAGATTTTGAGACAGGAGATGTTTTTTTTTTACGAGATAGGATTTTCAGATCTACGCCCAAAGCTCTACAGATATTAATTAGAAAACAAGACCTACTGTTTAAAGTGAATTTCGAACCACTACAAACATCCATGGCGCCACCGGGACTCGAATCCGAAACTTGTGGCACTGAGCGCTAGTCACACGGTCATCAGGCCCCCGTGATAGAGCTTTACTAACAAAAACATTTATTATTCCAGAAATGCATGTATATTTACTAAATTGACTACGAAAACTTTGGCAATTATATATATATAGATTATATAAGACAGAGTGAGAGAGTGTATGTGAGATTTTTTATTTCGATTATTTGCACTCTATTTTCATAAACTCTGAACAAGCCCATTGTTTAAATATTGGTACACTTTTCAATAGAAGTTTTTAAAAGCAGTTGTATTTCGATTGTCGACAATTCAGTTCACGAACTGAATGTTAAGATAACCCACATTTCTACTGCATTTTACGAAGCATAGCCAGGAGGAGCATGTTTACAAAGTTGGCAGACGAACGGATACTGTTTAAGAACATTAAACGATGCATACTATGTACATATCGTTTACTGATACAATGACTTCAATTTCCTAGCGGAATTGTTTTAATTGGAGCAAACCCTTTTTTTTTTTTAAATTTAATCAATAACATTTTCAAACAAGTTTCTCAGTTTTCGATTTGATTTACTTTTAAGAAATTGAATTATATTTCGAAATATTTCTTTCCTGAATGAATCGAATTACCAACTGAAGTTAAAATTATGATTTGCAAGCTTGCTTATTGTGGTTATAATTGTCAAAATGAACGTTCATTCAATGCATGTAGCGATGCACTGTTGTAATTGTACTATATGAATGATTAAATCAGAATCAATATCAGAATTGCACATGCACAATTTGAATATTGCTTATTAAAAAAAAAGACGAAAAAATACATTTAAGTGAATCGAATGTGAAAATTCAACGAAAGGCGATGTTAAAAATTTTTATTTTGAAATACTGTCTTTTTAACAAATATCTACAATTATAATTAATTAATATTAATTATGCCCAGGGTGTTTACAAAATCTCTTAACAATTTTAAAAAAATATTCCGAAGATGTATGAAAAGAAGTGAAAATTAATATAAATTTAGACGTACATATTTTGGATTGTGAGTGTTTTTTTTTTTTTTTTTTTTTTTTGCCTCGTGTAATTTTCATTTTTTTTTTTTTATTTAATACATCTCTGTATGGGGATTATAAGTTGCACGAAGCATATCAAGATGGTACTCGGTTTATTTGCCCCTATTCGCTGTAGTATATCTTCAATAATGAGCGCCTAATGGCCAATTAGCTAGTGCTCTGGCCTTTTGTACCACAGGTTCCAGGTTCGAATCCTGGCGGTGGCACGGATGTTTGTGAGTGGTTCGGGTTCCACTTTAAACTATAGGTGCCGGTCTATTTAACCCTCGTGTGCACAAGATGACCGCAGAGCGACAAAACTCAACATTGATGGCTGCGTCATTAGTGATATTTAATACATCTGTCTGTGGGGACCATGAGTTGCACGAATCATATCAAGATGGTACTCGGTTTCTTGCCATATTCGCTGTAGTGCATCCTCATCCATGATGGCTACGTCCTATGCTTTATATTAGTGATGTCCCTATTTTTGTGCGATACACGATATCTTTAGCATAACCCCATAGGGCAGGGATGGGCAAACTACGGCCCGCCAGAAGGTTCTATTTTTCGAATTTTATTTTGCCGGTCCGAGGCAAATTAAAAGAAATACATGTCAGTTTTGCAAACTGAATTAATTGAGTTGCAATCTAACAATCATCTCAAGCAGTTGTTTCTAAATATGCCAAAGTTAGAGTTTTTACAAATCATTATCGAAAGTAAGTTTCCCAAATGTAATATCTCACGCCCAGAAAATCAGTGCTTCATCTTATATATGTGAACAAGTGTTTTCAACTATGAACCTTAGAAAGAATTATTTCAGAAGTAGACTGACAGATGAGCCTTTAGAATCAGTATATCTCATTTCGAACCTCAATATAAAGAACTTTTAAAAATGAAATCGCAATTTCATTCATCTCATTAACATATTTAAATTGTAATACTATTGTTTTTAAAATTTGAGAAAAATTTATCTTGGCCCGCCAAACTTTTTTTTTTTTTTTTTTTCGATTTTTGTCCCGCGACCAAAAAAGTTTGCCCGTCCCTGCTATAAGGGAAAGTAGAAGGGTGCGATATCTGGTGTATGGGGTATTCAGGGTTAAGTTAAAGATATCGTGCATTAAACAAAAATAGGGACACGACTAATACAAAGTAGAGGTTCACTAATGACATTGCCATCATGAATAAAGATATACTACAGCGAATATGGTAAGAAATGGAGTTCCTTCCACATGAAACTAATGTGCCCATATACAGATGTATTAAATTAAATTAAAATTAAATGAAGCAAAAAAAAAAAAAAAAAAAACTTCACATCCCCTTTTGTAATAACCGTCAATAATCTGTCTTTTAATAAATTTTAAAGTGACTTTATGGTCACATTGTACAATTATATAAACATTCTTACATAATCACAATTTTTAGAAAATAGACACTAATGAACAATACACGATCTTTAAAGATCCTGTTGATATTCCTGGAATATTAGCCAAACTCTTCAATGGGGAAAAAACGAAACAAAGCACATGTTGCGAAAGTTCCTGCTTAATCAGTTTCAACAAAACGCGTTTCGTGCGCCATGTCCTTCATGTGTATTCTTTTTGCAAAAAACCCAACGCATGGTTAATTGTGGGTCTGATTATTACATCTTTAAAAGGAAAATTTTTTAACATTTTTATCTGCATTTTAAAATAAAATAAAAAAATGAATTAAAAATTTGTAAGATAACAAAAATAATTTCTAATGTGTTTCTAATTTAAAATATGGCAAAGATTAAAAAAAAAAAAAAAAGGATAACGTTTAGAGTGATAATTTGCTTTTGATAATTTTGATTTGGAGCAATTTACACACAGAAATGGTAATTATGAACGATTCCTATCCATTACGACTCTAAGATTATTAATTTGGCAATTATTTTGATAATCAATTTGATTTTTAAAAATCTAAGCTTTAATGCAACACACAAAAATAATAATTACATTTAATGTTCGTTCCTCGAAGGGTCATGGTTCAATCAAAATATTTTTAACAATTTTATTTATTCATTTTTCAAAGTTAATGAATATCCACTATACGGAAATACTGTAAGTAACAAAAAACACAAAATATTTAAGAAAGTAAATTTTACACAATATTTTTAAAAATATTATTAAAAAAATGAAAAAATACTTGATAAACCCTTTTAATTAGCATTTCTGTGTTAATAATGGTCTAAAAGGTTTTAGAATGATTTAATACATAAATAAAATGCAAGTATTGCGTTTAATCTAATTTTAAAAACAATTGAGCACAAAGTAATTCTTTTACAAGTAACTGCCTGACGGCCAATTGCTAACGCGCTGGCCTTTGGTACCACAGGCTTCAGATTCGAATCCTGGCAGTGATATGGATGTTTGTGAGGTGTTCGAAATCCACGTTAAACTATAGGTTTCGGTCTAATTAGCCTAAGGTGCTCAAAAAATGACCGTGTAGCGTCAAACCAGGCCAAACTTTTAGAAGTTTATATAGGCCATCATAGACGGCGTGATACATTTTTATTTAAAATCAACGTGAAAAAGAATTCTGAATTAAATAATGCTCAATAATCAAAAATTAAAACATTTAGATTAAATAATTAAGACAATGGTTTGACTTATTAAACACAGAAGCATTCGACATTATTTAAAATAATCTGATTTCATTTATATTTCCTTAATTGCAAATAAAAACCTGAAAGTGTTCTTATACCGAGAATTCGTTGTACAATCTGCAAGAAAAAATACTGGTGGGCATATACGTCCAATGGTTTGGTTTGGTTTGTTTATTTTTATTTAATCATGAATATTATTACTAAGTTTACAAAAAATAAGATACTTATTCTTTATAACTGATATGTATTACAAATGTAATCATGATATATAAGACTAAAAAAAACATCTAATTTGCAAAAGATTCCGGAAATTCTACCTTCATTAAGTTTTGACCAACATCAAATACCTTACGCGATGGCTTGATTATGACGTAAAAGGAAATATTGTAATTCAAAATAATCAATTTGTTTAAACAAGATAATGCTTTGTGACGACATACCACTTTTGCATCCAAAGGACTTTTTTTCTTTTATCTGCTAAAAGAGCCAAAGTAATTGAAGGCTTAAAACTCTTTCACTTTCATTGTGACGACAACAATTGTATTTTAGCTAAAGGATAAAGGTGCATGTATTCTGCAAGATAATAAATATTGCGGTAAGCCACACGTGCTCAGGGGAAAAAGAGAGATTACTTCCTTTCTTTTTAACCTTCCGGGGATTTTAACTCGGGAAAAGTTAGTTATTCTGCCCACATTTCTTTTTTTTTTTTCAGCCATTGTGAAAGGAAACGTGAATCTTTCTTTAAAGATGTAACTTAAAACTCTTCCTTGGTTCCCGTGCGAGTTTTTGTTTGTTTCAATTATGGAGTCCTGGAGGTGAAGGGAAGAACCAGTTCTGGTTGTTTTTTTTTTGACACATTTTCATGCTATCTTAAGATTCTCTAAGTTGTTGCTGTAGTGAAATATGTTCATTTAATTGTGTCTTTTTATTTTTGTAAACGGAAAACAAGGACACAAAATAATAATAGTAATGAAAGTTATTTCTTTGCATACGAAATTTGCAGAATTTCATGATAGCTTCTTAAATGAACAACAGAAGTGAACAAGGATTTTGAGTCCCATACATGCACCACACACAATTGCAGAAAAATATCAATAATTAACAATTTTATTAATATTAATACGGTTAAATATAAACCTAAATTATATTATGAGGATAATGGCACATAAAACCATAAAAAAATTTATTAAATACAAAAGTTTTTTTTTCTATCTCAACGAATTTTGTACCATTCCAGCCAAGTAAAAATTTTCTGGCCTAAAAAAAATAAATTTTTGTCCAACATTCTTCGCTTTACGAAAATTCACAGCAATAGTTTTAAAGATAATTTTAAAAACTAGTCTAATTATGATTTAGACGAGGTATATTAATTATTTGATCCTAATTTATAGTAAAACCTAGAATTTTCTGTTTAATACCTACATAATATGAAATTATGGTTTAAAAGGTTTTTAAAATTAAAATTGTTCAGAAAATATTAACTTTGTCAAAGAAGAAAGGGCTCTCTCCACATTAATTAACTGAATCCTACGAATATTATGTAATACTAAACTGAAATTCCTACAATCCAAAAGTTTACCCTATCCCATCGAATTACGTTCCATTCCTATGAATACGATATTTGATTCTAATTTAGAGTAAAACCTAGAATCTTCCATTTAATTATAATACCTACATAATGTCAAATTATGATTTAAAGGTTTTAAAATTATTACTGTTCAGACAATATTAACTTAATTAATATGGAATGAACTCTTTCTTTTGACTAACTGAATCGTACGGGCATTATTATGTAACACTAAACTGAAATTCCTGCAATCCAAAAAGTTTACCCTATCTTATCGAATTACGTTCCATTCCAATCAGCTCGATATATCAATTATTTGATCGCAATTTACAGTGAAACCAAGAATCTTCTATTTAATACCTACACAACATCAAATTATGATTTAAAGTTCTTCACATTTTTACTGTTTAGACAATATTAACTGGGACAAAAGTAAGGGTTCATTCTACATTCATTAACTGAGTTCTACGAACATTATTGTGTAACACTAAACTGAAATTCCTGCAATCCAAAAAGTTTACCCAATCCCATCGAATTACGTGCCATTCCTATGAATATGATATTTGATTCTAATTTAGAGTAAAACCTAGAATCTTCCATTTAATTATAATACCTACATAATGTCAAATTATGATTTAAAGGTTTTAAAATTATTACTGTTCAGACAATATTAACTTAATTAATATGGAATGAACTCTTTCTTTTGACTAACTGAATCGTACGGGCATTATTATGTAACACTAAACTGAAATTCCTGCAATCCAAAAGTTTACCCTATCTTATCGAATTACGTTCCATTCCAATCAGCTCGATATATCAATTATTTGATCGCAATTTACAGTGAAACCAAGAATCTTCTATTTAATACCTACACAACATCAAATTATGATTTAAAGTTCTTCACATTTTTACTGTTTAGACAATATTAACTGGGACAAAAAGTAAGGGTTCATTCTACATTCATTAACTGAGTTCTACGAACATTATTGTGTAACACTAAACTGAAATTCCTGCAATCCAAAAGTTTACCCTATCCCATCGAATTACGTTCCATTCCTATGAATACGATATTTGATTCTAATTTAGAGTAAAACCTAGAATCTTCCATTTAATTATAATACCTACATAATGTCAAATTATGATTTAAAGGTTTTAAAATTATTACTGTTCAGACAATATTAACTTAATTAATATGGAATGAACTCTTTCTTTTGACTAACTGAATCGTACGGGCATTATTATGTAACACTAAACTGAAATTCATGCAATCCAAAAGTTTACCCTATCTTATCGAATTACGTTCCATTCCAATCAGCTCGATATATCAATTATTTGATCGCAATTTACAGTGAAACCAAGAATCTTCTATTTAATACCTACACAACATCAAATTATGATTTAAAGTTCTTCACATTTTTACTGTTTAGACAATATTAACTGGGACAAAAAGTAAGGGTTCATTCTACATTCATTAACTGAGTTCTACGAACATTATTGTGTAACACTAAACTGAAATTCCTGCAATCCAAAAGTTTACCCAATCCCATCGAATTACGTGCCATTCCTATGAATATGATATTTGATTCTAATTTAGAGTAAAACCTAGAATCTTCCATTTAATTATAATACCTACATAATGTCAAATTATGATTTAAAGGTTTTAAAATTATTACTGTTCAGACAATATTAACTTAATTAATATGGAATGAACTCTTTTCTTTTGACTAACTGAATCGTACGGGCATTATTATGTAACACTAAACTGAAATTCCTGCAATCCAAAAGTTTACCCTATCTTATCGAATTACGTTCCATTCCAATCAGCTCGATATATCAATTATTTGATCGCAATTTACAGTGAAACCAAGAATCTTCTATTTAATACCTACACAACATCAAATTATGATTTAAAGTTCTTCACATTTTTACTGTTTAGACAATATTAACTGGGACAAAAAGTAAGGGTTCATTCTACATTCATTAACTGAGTTCTACGAACATTATTGTGTAACACTAAACTGAAATTCCTGCAATCAAAAGTTTACCCTATCCCATCGAATTACGTTCCATTCCTATGAATACGATATTTGATTCTAATTTAGAGTAAAATCTAGAATCTTCCATTTAATTATAATACCTACATAATGTCAAATTATGATTTAAAGGTTTTAAAATTATTACTGTTCAGACAATATTAACTTAATTAATATGGAATGAACTCTTTCTTTTTGACTAACTGAATCGTACGGGCATTATTATGTAACACTAAACTGAAATTCCTGCAATCCAAAAGTTTACCCTATCTTATCGAATTACGTTCCATTCCAATCAGCTCGATATATCAATTATTTGATCGCAATTTACAGTGAAACCAAGAATCTTCTATTTAATACCTACACAACATCAAATTATGATTTAAAGTTCTTCACATTTTTACTGTTTAGACAATATTAACTGGGACAAAAAGTAAGGGTTCATTCTACATTCATTAACTGAGTTCTACGAACATTATTGTGTAACACTAAACTGAAATTCCTGCAATCCAAAAGTTTACCCAATCCTATCGAATTACGTGCCATTCCTATGAATATGATATTTGATTCCAATTTATAGTAAAATCTAGTTTCTTCCATTTAATACCTACAAAATATCAAATTATGATTTAAAGGTCTTAAAAATTATTACTTTATTCAAAAAGAAATATTTTTATAATATTAATTTATTCAAAAAAGAAAAGGTTCATTTCACATTAATTAACTGAATTCTACGAACTTTATTATGTAACACTAAACTGAAATTCCTGCAATCCAAAAAGTTTACCCAATCTTATCGAATCGCGTTCCGTTCCAATCATCTCGATATGTTCTCGCCTGAACAATTATGCCTGCCGCCATTAAAAGAAATCATACTAAATGGCTGCTTGTTTCAATGCTCACCAAGCCATTCAGCAGTATAACATTGGACTAGTTTTCAACGATAATTTGTCGCTCTTAATTGCATTCGAGCTTTTGGAACACAATCGAATAAAGAGTTCATGTTCATCGGCACAAATAAATAAATGAAAAAATGCAGAAAGGATAAATGTTTTGTAGTGGATGGCAATTAACACAATTTCGTGGCTAAGTTTGCAGAATGTAAAACACAACTGACATGTTTCTGATAAAGGGATACACATCAAGATAAAAATGCTTCTTGGAAAAAAAAAAAAAATGAGTTGTAAATAGCCACACAATTAGAAACACAAAAGGATAGTTTTTTGTCACTTCTTCATCTTTAATGACCAAGATAAACGCAAGGAAATGTATAAGGAAAGATGTTATAAGAGAATACAATATTACATGCAAAATATGATAATGTAAAAACCAGCAATTTGGAACTGGTAAACGTATCGTTTATTGTTCCTTAAAAATATTTTTCCTTTCATAGAACCATTTACAAATGTCATTATATGAAAAATCTTAGAGGAAACAGAAAAAAAAATATTACATTTCATAAATTCTTCAATAATAGTAATTCTTCAATAACGGAGCGAGTTGATTTATAGACATAATGGTTTATATAATTATTAAAAAAGACTTACGTAATTTTTTTTTGAAACTAAAAATTTTTAGTAGGTTTTTTTTGTATCAATTTATCCATCATTTTATATGACATAATAATAATTCCTCTTCACTGATGAAACAGACAGACGGTGGACAAAGTCCGTTTGCCTGCTGAGAGATTTCAAGATAGGAGATGTTTTCTTTTAAAGGTAGGGTTGTCAGCCCTACGCCTAGCGCTCTGCAGTCAGATTGGACAGGGACCTACGGTAACCACGGTAGGACCTACGGTAGGACCGTTTGCCTGCTGAGAGATTTCGAGATAGGAGATGTTTTCTTTTTAAAGGTAGGGTTGTCAGCCCTACGCCTAGCGCTCTGCAGTCAGATTGGACAGGGACCTACGGTAACCACGGTAGGACCGTTTGCCTGCTGAGAGATTTCGAGATAGGAGATGTTTTCTTTTAAAGGTAGGGTTGTCAGCCCTACGCCTAGCGCTCTGCAGTCAGATTGGACAGGGACCTACGGTTTAAAGTGGACCCCAAACCCTCTACAAATATCCATGGCGCTACTGGGACTCGAACCATATGGCACCGAGCGACCAGAGCTGCTCTCTTAATTAAATTAATATGTTTTTGCGATAAATAATGATTTCTTGCTGCTTAATATGCTAAATTCTTAAAATGAGTGCGAATTATAATAACTGTATATGATTATAAACTGTATATATGATAACCGTATACATTTTTTTAACACATGATATGATAGAATTTTTAGAGTATAGTATATGATACAGCCCCATGGTGGGCTCGAAGTCTTCTGCCAGATTCCGAAACACAAGATGTTTTACGAGGTAGGGTTGTCAGCCCTCAGCACTATACCCTACCGTCATATTGACAGAGACCTAGGGTGTAAGGTGGATTCCGAACCCGCTACAAACATCCATGGCACCGCCGGGACTCGAAACCGAAACTTATGGCGCATAGCGCTAGTCACTCGGCCATCAGGCTCTACATAATCATTAGAACACTAACTAAAATGAACAATATAAATAGCACTAAATAAAATGATAATTAAAAATATAAATTTTATTTTTATTTCCAAAAATAATTAACATTCTTATCATGCGTTTTCTTTCCATTATTTTAGAATGAAATGACTCATGTTAGATCACACTGGAAATAGAAGAAAGGTTGGAAAACACAAACATAAATGTGGAATTTAATCCAATAATAAAAGCGAAACCGGAGAAATCTGCAATCCGTAAACAATTTGACATTCAATTGGATAAAATTACAAAATTCGAATGTTTCATAAAAAGTAGGTTGAGTAACGCGATGACCTTGATCGGTTGATATAGATTTTATTTTTCCTTAAACCGACGGTGGTTCTTGAAATTCTGTCGCCATGAAATAAAAATAAGGTCAGTTCTAAAAAAAAAAGTATAAAACAAACAAAAAATTTACTGGAAAATAAATGCAGGAAAAAAATATTAAAAAAGGAGCATTGTCTCAATATGAAGTCTTCAGATTGAACATTTTGTGTGAAATAATTTAGCACGCTCTTATGAAAGTAAAGGTATAAATAATTTATTAATTAAAAGAAGAGTTTATAGAAGATCTTGCATAACAAAATTATGCGTAAAAGATTAATTTTCAATTAAAAACAGAAATAATGGAAAAAATTATTGAAACAAATTTTTTTAGAATTAATTTTAAATCTTTGAAGAACGTTTCCAGTCAGACTTTCGAGGTAAAGGTAAAGTAATTCCTCTTTAAAAAATAAATAGTCTAATTTAGAACTAACGACTGGTAGAAGTACAAAATTGAAAATGTAATTCTGAATATTTTAAAAATAATATAAACAGTGCTTAAGTTTGCTATTTTCTACAAATATGATAGATTTAATTAAATTTTTATTTATACATAAGAATGATTTTAAATATAACAATGACTTTGGGATCCTGATGGCCGAGTGGCCAGCGCTCAGTACCACAAATTTCGGGTGAGAGTCCCGGAGGTGCCATGGATGTTTGCAGTGGTTCGGAATCCACTTTAAACCGTAGGTCCCGGTCCTAATAGGATCGTAGAGCGTTGTGGGGGTAGTGTTATTTGCGTCCGTAGCCTATCTTCAAGCTACACGTGCTGCCTGGGTAGCGTTAAATGAGTAACAGCGGTGCAGTCCTTGCTTATGGCATAAAGATTAACTGTCTCTATATTGGCAACTATATTAGAACAACAACAGTTTTGAATATTTTAAAACATAAAATAAACACTTCTTTATTTTGTCCAATTACGTTATGGTTAATTTAAATTTTATTTAATGATTTTAAATATAACAACGACCTCATTTTATTTACTTTTTTAGAAGAGAAATTCATTACAGAAACATTCCTTTGATTAAGTAATTTTTATTAGATCGCAACTAATAGTAAATGTATATACATTTAGTTTCTTATTCAACCTTATTAAATAAAAGCATCATAAATATCACTTAGAAATTAAAATATCCGTAAACCATGCTGCTTTTTAACACAACAAAAGTAAAAAAAATTTCTGGCAATACATACATGTGATGTATAAATCGAAAATAGATTTATAATAAATAAAAAAAAATGATCAAATATCACTCAAATATTATTCCATGCGTCCAGGAAAATAAAACGGCATTGACTCATAAAAATACAATTACCGGCAGAAGGAAACCCAACCACTAATTCCAGCATAATCATACGCCGATAGAAATCTGATGATTATTATGAAAAAGAGGTATTTTTCTATTCAGACTTCGACAAACAAGACGTTGGGGAAAAATCAACAGTCGCGTGACGGCCGTGAAATGAAGTTGTCAAAAAGAATATTGCTGACTCACCCTCTTGCACAAAACGATTATTCAGCAGGAAATATCGTCTGCGCAAGAACTTCCCAGAAACTCAATTTCTCAGGTGTCGAAAGATTTTCAACGTTCTTAAAGGACATTTGATCTTCAGCACTTTAAATAAGAAAAACTATTGCAACATCTTTTGCAAATTAATTAAATTTTTTTCAATTCCTACTATTAGTTCACACTCTCCCTCTATCTATATATCTTGTTCAAATTTTCAATCGTCAATAAAAATACTTTTTATTCATCCACTCGAATTCAAATACATTTTTTTTTTGAATGTGTAGTGGATGACACTGGATGGTAAAGCAGTTTTTTCAAATATTAATTCATTCATTCATTAAATTTTAATTAATTAAGTTTAGTTTTATTTAGATTTAAGTTGCATGTATCTAATAATAGATGGCCCCAGATGTAAGAGGAAAATTTCAACTTGATTTTTAAAGCACTTTTTCTGCAATAGAGTGAAAAAAGTAGAAACTGACTTTTTATTACTTGTTTCAATAACGCTTGCGTTTTGCACAAATATCGAATTAAAAAAACTAAACAAGACAAGTTGAATCAAATCATTGGAAATCTTTATAATGTGTTTTTTTTTTCCTGCAATTTTTCCAAAAACGAAAATTAATATAAATGTGTTCTAAAGAAGGTAGAACATAAACAAGCAATGAGTGACATAAGTATAAATTCTTTGACTTATGGAAAGTGGTTTTGATGGGGTTTATACAGCTATACAAACTGGAAAGGAAGTATCTTAAAAATGAATTACGTCATAAGAAGTATTCAATGCGTATTGGGCATATTTCTAGATTTATCTTCAACTAAATTTAAAATTTGTTCTTCCTCTTTACTATTCTTCTGTTTCTCTCTCATAAACAATTTTCTTATAAGTGAATTAATAGACATAGTAGTAATAATATGCATTTTATTTGGGAAATTTGATAAAATGAAGAACAAAACAGTAATAATTTTAACGAAACAGTTTCAAGAATCACCACAAAGAATAAATTATTCCAATATTGTTCTTCCAAATTCGCAATTTTAAATTCTTATTTTATGAAAATTTTTATACTCAAACTGATATAAAAATTTTGGGAATGCATCGTAGTATTTATTACCAATCTAGTTTTTCCACTGAATATGAGAAACACTTATATTTCTACTAATGTTAAATTTTTTTTTTTTAATTATTTATTCTTTCTCAGTACTTTTGCATTATAATACGTGCACAAACTTGTAATAATATATTCAATATATATATATAGGTCTTACATGAACACATTTGCCAACCAATTTTACTAAGAAAACAACTTTGCTTAAAAATTCAATAAATATTTTTAAAAGACTTAAATCGAATATTAACGAATTATTATTTTATAATTAGACAGCAGAAAAAAATTGCTTTAATCAATTGGATACTCAGAAATAACATTCTATATAAAGCAGTGAGAAGATACAAAATTAAAAATTTTAATATAAAATTTCAGAAAAAAAATTAACATGCAATATTTCTAATAAATATTTTCTACTAGGAAAATAAGTCAATTTAAAACGAAAAATTATAAAGTAAAAGCATACTATTAAAAATAGCTAATTACATCAAACATAATTTATTACAATGAATGATATTACTGTGCATTAAATCTTCCGAATTTCACCATATGGATAAAACCATTTTTAGTCGAGAGATTGAATTAAAATTGAATTGATGTAATTGGGATTGCCTTAAAACTAACGAAATAGCACTTAAATCATTTGAATGTTCTAAAAGAGGGGGAATTGTTTTTTTTTTTTTTAAACTTGAACTTCTGAATTCAAAATATTTATTTTTAAAAGTTTTTAATCGGTGACATTGGTGAGAGATTGAGGTTTCACACCATTTCTCACTTCCCACAGAAACAGAAAACAGCGAGTGCAACACCCTGTCTTTTGTGCGCCAAATGTGACCCCGGATGCTCTTTTTCAATGCCAACAATCCCACAAATCTCTGTGGGCCGATAGCACTTGAAAAACGCCTAACAGTCCACGCACTTTTATTGGTAAGGCTTCCAATTCCACTTCTTTGCATTTAAAAGTTCGCCAAATTTGTACTTAAAAGTTCATTTTTTAGAGCAAACGTAAAAAAATATTTAAATTTTGTGGTTATAAAGATAATAAATTAGAACTTGTTACAAAAGAAACACCACCGAAATATACAAGCCCAGTTTTACTAGAAATTAGGCAATTTTCTATAAGGCTGTTCGTAATATTTTATGATATCTAAAACCGAAAAAAAAAAAAAAAAAAATTAATTAATTACAATAGTAACACAACAGGAAAAAAAAAGCTTAATCAGTTATATACTCGGCCATTAATTAGATATGAATCTCTATAAAATAGTGAAACTATGTGTTAGGTTTATTTTTATTTAAATAAAAAGCCAATCTCCCGATTTGCATGGAAGATAGGTTTCTTAGTGTGTAAATCAAAATCGTAGCTTTTATACAAAAAACCCATGCAAATTGAAAACAAAATAAAATAATTTTTTATTTAAGATAACTTTTCGTAAATCTTCAAAGCCTAATTTGTAATTGGAATTCGCTTTTGTGTGGTGTCTTCTAGCCATATCATGAATGCTCTTTCCATATTTTCCATTGTAGCACCTCTTATGTATGAAATTGTGCTCGTATTCATAGAGATCAGTTGCTATACACTTTTTCTAATGGAGCCTTCATTTTTTTCTTATCGTCATTGTGGCTTCATTTATGGAATACAATTTAGCAACTTCTGTTACTTTTCTACATTCAATAAATGATCTAATAGTTTAAGTTTGCTTTCTAAAAATTTAATTTTCTTTTCATTTTGTTTTTAAATATCTTTTGGCAAAGTAAAACACTTAAAATTTTAATAAAATGATAAAAATGCTGCAAAATTATAATTTATTACTAAATTATATTATTGGTTTTCACTCACTAGTAAATATGAAGTTTAAAAAAATTCCGGTAGAAAACCACACATCATGTACAACTTTCTGTAGCTAACATTTTACTGCACTAAATTGAATGAATGGGCCAGATGGCCGGTGACTAGCGCTCTGGCACTCGATGCCACAGGTTTCGGGTTCCAGTCCCGGCGGTGCCATGAATGTTTGTAGTGGTTCGGAATCCACTTTAAACCGTAGGTCCCGGTCTAATATAATTGTAGAGCTTTCAGTGTATCGCTGACAACCCTATCCTGTAAAAAGTCAGACTTCTACCTACGGGTGCTCCATCCCAACAGAAGACTGATGGACTCATATGTGGACTGATGGAAAGAGGGAACTCTATTCATGAGTCCACATGGGTTCTAAAAATGTTTGCTGTCTACCAAGTGGGATAAAAAAACATTTTTTAGTATAAAATTTCAGAATACAGGAAATAATATACCTACAACAAGCCTCAATTTAACGAAGATAATTTATAATCTACCAAACATATATTACTGTTTTACCAGAGCTCTATCAATATAGCAATATTAGTTACTCCCATATCTGTATTTCCAGCAAGTTAAATTTACAAGAACATTGACATTTGAAAATGTATATTAGCCTTTTAAAGGGCAACCATTCATGTTCAGCAGGATAAAAGTCCAAGAACTTTGGGCACATTCCAGCCTTAAAAATAAGTCCATGAAAGGTTAGATCGGATTCTAAGGTGCCCGAATAACCTTCTGGGTATGGCAAAACACACGGTAGCTTTTCAAGTTCACTGTGGCAAAGTGCCAGAAACACCAATAAAATCTTAGGGGTGCCAATAAGAAACGCAGCGGAAGATTTTAATGAAGAAATGCCACCTGTGGCACGAAAAGTGATAATGAGACACACATGAATGTCATTCAGTAGTTCAAGAAGAAAACAAGGTTTCTGTCTCATTTCCGCGTTTCTCAGCTATACGCTATAGTTCCGGTAAAAATATCAACATTTATATACTCCTTACAAGTTTCAGCAAACTTTTATTAATTAGATATATCGTTTATAAAATCATACTAAAAAAATTTAATCTGAAAAATAATTTAATGCTCTTTTTTTTTTTTTTTAAAAAAAAAAAAAAGCATTATATCATTTCATTAAAATTTAATACTAAAAACAAATATTTTGCAATACCTCAAAAAGCACGGACTATACATTGTATTTCATAGAAATCATGGCATTTTTCTTACATTATTTCCTAGATTCAATTTGCGAAATACATGAATTGCACTCGCAATGAAATATCATTTTAAGTATATTGTGCCATGATTTTGAGGGAAATGTATTACAAACATTATTGAAACATATTGAATATTTCAAAACATTATGAATAACAAAAAAAAAAAAAAAAAAAAAAAAAAAAAAAAAAAAAAAAAAAAAAAACCCCGAAGTGAGTGAAAAATAAAATATTAAACTTTAACGTTTAGTATGTGTCGTTTTTTAGCACTTTCAAATTTAAACTGTTTCTACACTAAAATTCCCTTATATGAATATACACTATAAAAATTTGAAAATATTTTTTAGACTTAAACAGTTCGGTTTTACCTTGCATTGCTAAGATGGTGCATTCGCCAGAAATATATTCATGTTTTGGATTCATGTTGTATAATTGGATTCATGTTTAATGTATAATTGGATTCATGTTTAATGGCCGAGTGGCTAATTGACGCTTCATGTTTAGTTGTATAGGTGGATTCATGTTTAGTTGTTCGTAGAGCGTTGTGGATTCATGTTTAGTTGTTCATAGTTTAGGATTCATGTTTAGTTGGCTTCATATTTGGTTATATAATTGGATCTATGGTTATATAATTGGATTCTATGTTTGGTTGTATAATTGGATCTATGTTTGGTTGTATAATTGGATTCATGTTTAGTTGTATAGTTGGATTCATGTTTAGTTGCATAATTGGATTCGTGTTTAGTTGTATAATTGGATTCGTGTTTAGTTGCATAGTTGGATTCGTGTTTAGTTATATAGTTGGATTCATGTTTGTTTGTATAATTGGATTCATGTTCATTTTAGGTATAAATAAAGCGATATAAATTACCTTAATAGAATTATTTTTGAAAAGTAAATTTTCGAAATGCACTTGTATGACACAGTAGTTTTAAAAAATTATATTCAATTTGCTGCAAAATGGATAGTCCCATTCCATCCCAATTAATATCTATTCTTTTGAGATGAATTCCAAGTTCGAATTTTCGATAATTTCTTTATTTACATTGATTTCATAGATCTGCATTCGGTGTTACGTTAGATTGTGTATCGATGTATTTGATAGTTCTTAAAAGTAACTTGCATTATTTGTAGAATAATTTAAATGTTTGTAAAATAATTGCATTCATTTTTAAATGTTTGTAAAAGTGAATGCATTTTTGCAAAGAACTGCATTCATTTTGAAAAGAACTGCATTCATTTTTAGCTGTTTGTAAAAGAACTGCATTCATTTTTAAATGTTTGTAAAAGAACTGAATTCAATTTCTTCTTGTTTATAAACTTCATAAAATGTATATTAAGTATGCTTCTTGTTTATGTATATTATTTTACTGTTTATAAAGTAACTCATAAAGAACTAATAAAATCGCACATTAAATCAATGTAAACGATTACTTATTAAAAAACTACAAAACTCAATAATTTTAAAATACAACATTAATTATACCTAAATCACATTTGACGATCTCTAACATTTTCATTTATCATAATATATAACCACAAAACAAGTTTAAGAAGAAAAAAAAAAAAATTCTTGACTTGTTATCAAATTCTTTAGCTAATTCACAAAACTTCAAGAGGAAATACACTACAAATAATAATTTTTCCTTAATAATTTATTTATCTAATAATTCAAAATAAAACCTTCAACACCAATCATTTGTCTACAAGCCAGTCATTTAAAGATTAATGAGATTTAAAAACCTTTTCTTTCAAAATAATGACATAATTATCGTTATTTTTCGAATGCAAACAGATTTCTGCATTTGTTTTGTATAAATATTTGCACGATGCATACAAGAAAAGATTATTAAAAAAAAAAAAGATGCACCAAAAGATTATTAAAAAAGAAAAGGATGCACCAAACGAGTTTTCCAATAACCAATCAATGACTTTTCTAAACAAAAATCGTCTGACCTCTAGAGTAGTTAAATAATTCTAATGAAATAATATTTAAATACAGGTTGAGAGGAAACTTATTGGCCGGGTCACGATGCCATTATCTCAGCAAGGGACGAACCGAATGTTACCAAACGATAAAAAGGTCACACTTTTACCCAGAGTCGTCCCCGAGGGCGAATGGAACGAGGGTTGGTGGGGGGGAGGCGGGAAGCCGATTGCGGAAGAAACGAATTGGCAGTGATGCGTAAGGCGGAAAAGGATCAAGTGAGAATAACAGTAATTTATTTGCATGAAGCAAACAATAAAGAAAGGCAGGTTTTTTTTTTAATGTTTGTTTTATTATACGTGGTCATCAAATCACGACCACACATACTTAAGTAGACAGAGATTATTATTGCAAATTACCTTTGGCATGAATTGATAAAAAAAAAAAAAAGGCGGAATTGGCAAGTCAACAAGATCTAGGATATTAATTATTATTAATTATCGATTTCGAAAAATTAAAATAATTGGAATTTTTAATTAATTTCAGAAAGAAAATTATTCGCTGAAGGGAGAAAAAAAAAAAAGATATCCCATCGTTTATATGGATTCGTTATTTATTTATGTAGAACTTCAACCGCTTCCAATAGATTCCTCCCGGCCGAGCCCACAGTTTTTGTAGACTTCTCTACCAGTCTAACAATGGCTGGACTTTTTGCAGTGGGTGTCTAGGGGATTTGACAGAACACAATGAAGTAATGCGATGTTTCTTTGAATAAAGCCATTTAATGACACGCTATTATATAATGATATTTACATTAGTTATTAATTAAGTGTGAACATATTCTCTCGCTGCTTGACGCAGCCTGCCCCAGTCTCGCTCCTCTCGTTGACCGCCAGCGTTCTTTTTTTCTTTCTTCATCATCGGGGATCATTTCTTTCATCTACGGGGATCTATGCCCCTTCTCTAGGGGTCAGAGTTCAAAAGTTGAATACTCCCCCACATTGTAAACAGGCTCTGTCAAAGACAAGCAACCGTGATGTCGCGCCGCCTGCTGATTACCACACAAACAAATCCTACATTTATTATTATTTTTATTTATTAATTTATTTTATTTATTCGTAATCGTTATTTATTTAAAGACAATCAAAATAAATTTTGTTAAGTTTAAACAGTAATTTTGAGAATGGAGAATTGTATTATGATTTTTATGTACTATTTTTTTAAATATTACTTTCAGAATTTTTGTATTTCTTTATTTAATTATTTATTCAATAATGAACAAATTTATAATTTATGTAATGTTCATATATTTCAACCGATTTACGTTAGCTAATAACTATAAATAATTAATAAGAAAAGAAACTTAAAAAAAAAAAAAAAAAATCATGATGATTTATTGTGGAATTTCAGTAAATTGAGAATTATTTTATTCAGACAATTAGGAAATTCACTTTCATAAAATAATTAAAAAGTATAACTAAATCAAAAATTAATTAAAATCAGTAAATAAACAATCAGGAAAATTTGTTACGATTGTTTTTAATTTAAGAACCAAATAATAGCAAGTTTCAATGTTTATATAAATTTTCGTCGTTAATTACTAAATTTAAATGAATCAAACTGCAGATAAATATTCATAATTGATAAAACTCGTTTTCGTATTTTCTAATTAAATATTGTTAAATTTTTATTAACTTGTTTAATCAAATACAAAATAGAATAAAAAATATTCATGTGTCGATATAAAATAATCATTTAATTGTGATAGAAATAAAATATGCTTAGGATTTCATATACACTGTATATTAAATTACAATCATTCTTAACTACACCATTTATTAAAAATAAAATATTTTAGACGAAAAAAATAATACAAAAATATTATAATAGCTAAAATGAAAACATGAATTTTAAATGAGAACATTAAAAATTACGTAAATTACGATAGTCGCATACAATTAACAAATTCCTACTATTGTAAAGTCTGCACTAACTATTTATTATTTAAAATGAAATGCATTTTATCTAATATAATTTTCTGTAATAAATGAAAATTAAAAATCATTACATTTAAGAACTTCTTGTAACTATATTAAAGAAAATTTGTTTTACAATAGATGTATTTAACAAATAAATGTATAAATAATTTATGTATTTAACAAAAACTAATAAATAGAAACACTATACAAATATAACACTATACAATTTAAGTGAAACACTATACAAATGTATCGATCTCCTACAAAGAGATCAAGAGATGTATGACCACATAACACAATGATCTCTTGTTAGTTATTAGCAAACAATAGATAATCTCAAATAGAATGTTAGTTATGTCTGTTGCGTGAAATTTATCTGCAATGAAAACTGTAAAAGATGTACATAAATGAAAGACTAATATTTAAAAATATAGGAAGTATTTAATGGAATAAAAGAAAAATGAACACCACAAATATTTTAATAGTATTTAAAAATTTTAATTCCTACTGATTATTGCTATAATAAGTTATACAAATCTTAATACAAGATTGATTCTCTTTGCCAGTGGACAAACTTAAAATATTTCGTAACCTACTATAAAGCAGAGATTTCAACTCATGATTGGGTTTAGGATGTTAGCGTTAAAATTCATCCATCTTAAAGTAGATCAATTCCGTTTTACCATACTTCGCCGCCTTCTAGTTCCGTATTTTTAAACAAACAAGCACGAATTGCTCCAGTTAAAAAACATAACAATTAGAAAATCAATAACTGGCGTTTGTTGTAACGTCAAGGCTTTACACTTAATGATTTCCAATTTAAATCACAACACAATTATCACCGAGTTTTATAATTACGTAAATTGTTGATGTTTTCAAAATATATAATTAAATAGAGCATTATAAAAGTTTTTTTAAGCTTGTGAATTAGTAATAGTTCCTCATAATGGGTTGACAAAAAGGTATGTATGTATGTAGGTTTGGTTTGGTTTGTCGCTCTACGGTCATCTTGCGCTCACGAGGGCTAAACAGACCGGGACCTACAGTTTAAAGTGGATTCCGAACCACTAACAATCATTCATGTCACCGCCAGACATATTGCATTAAATTAAAATTAAATGAGGAGCAAAAAGGAAAAAAAAAACATTATACGTTTCATTTTGTTATAATTTACCTTATCTACTTTTCATTTGCCTTCATAAATTTTTTTAAATTGTTAAGATACGTTATGAATACTCTGTGTGTAGTTACGGAGAAATCGTAAAATATTTATTGTCCATGAAAACAAGCGATAGCAAAAAGACCAGATTGCTTGCGGGCAGGATTCACTGTAAGGCTAGATTTTATATTGGTCAATATCAAGTCAGAGATTTATTTTTAAAAATTCTTTTTCACAAACTAAATGGCAAAAGAATTCTGTTTGAACAAAATGTATCGTTACTTTACCAGTACATTGTGTAGGAGTTGGAAAGTTTAAATTGGCTTCTAACTGTGTTCATTTAAAAGTTCTCAAAAAACTACTATTGTAGGGCGATGACACAGTAGGGAAGATAGTAGTGATGCAAGGTTTATGACACCTTCAAATTCTGATTGACCTAGTTTACGTATGGGGGAATAATACATCTCGACCTTTCTTCTTAAAAAAATGGTTCCTGGTGGTGTTCAATAAATCAAATTTCGTGCCCAAGATGTGTTAGTTTGGTGAACTCTAACTTACAGGATTTTAGAGAATGCCTCTGATGAAGGATTTGATTGAAACGAGATTTGGATTTTTCAAAATCTTGAAAATTTAAGCGACACATATTTGAAAACATATTTGATGCAGAGTTGTTTATTTAACATAGTTCACTATTTCACCACACTCTTTAACTAATATCTTTAAAAATCAACGCCTTACCAAGAGAAACACATAAAATAAATGCTAATTAAATCAAACTTACAGTTAAAAATATAATTTTTAGTACACGGAAATTGCAAACAAATAATGCACATGTTACTAACAAAATAGTATTTTATAAAATTTATTAAATAAATATATTCAAAGGGTGCACAAATAATTTGACTAAATAATATTAATAATGATAAGATCTAACTCGTTCCGTAAGACATACAGATAAATGAATAGCTGCTAATGAAAATGGGTTTACCAATTCAAATGATTATAAATGGCGTATTCCATAAAGAAAAGACTAAATTTTAATATGATCAATCAATTGTCATAGAGTTATTTATTTTAATGTTTTAAATTCAAACTGTGAGTCTGTGAAAGATTTGAAGGCGATTTATGGAATCCGAATCTTACTCTAACCTAGTTTTGAACTTGACATTTTCATTATTATGCCATTTGGAGGTTTGCGAGGGCAGCATTTTCCTTAATCCATTCATCTGTAAATCTGACTGTTTTTGGATGCATTTGTGACAGTATATAAATAAATAAATATATATATATATATATATATAATTCTTCTGTACATGTGTTTGTCACTGAACTCCTCCTAAACGGCTCGACCAATTTTGATGAAATATTTTGTGTGTGTGGAGAACGGAGAACGGAGCGTGGAGAACGTTTTTATGCTATCCACTTTGTTGTAAGTAGGGACCAGATGGTGCTGCAGTATATCAACTTCTATACCATTCAACCAATCGCTACGAAAATAGGTAATAATATGTTTGAGTATGGAGAAAGGGTTCGTGCTATCCACTTTAGTGTTACTTGCCACCAAATGGTGCTGCAGCATTTCATCTTATAGGCCGTTCAAACGACATCCCTGAAAATGAGTATGCACATATATTGGAATATGGAAAATACACTCAAGAGCCAAAACATTATGACCACCTGTCACCTTTCACTTTCACTTCTTCTGTGTGTGTTCCCATCACTCTCAGAGGTAAGTGAAGGAATGATTCTTCAGACTCTCCAGCAGCAGTTAAATACCACTTCCACCTGATCACGTGCCTTCCACGTCATCCAGGCGTGTTCATTGCAAAAATGTAGGGGTGGTCATAATGTTTTGGCTCTTGAGTGCATATTCGCGATATGTAATTTTGTATAATGCATTTTTTTTTTTTTTTTTTTTTTGGCAGGACAACGCATGTCGGGTTTTGCTAGTATATATATGTATATAAGTTGGGACCAAACTGTTAATTTTAAATTAAGAATTAGTTCTAACATTAGAAGAGCTGAATAAAAAAATAATAGTAGATATTCACAAATATTATACCTGCTTACATTTATATTTTTAAAAAAGAAAGACTTGTACAGGTATGATAAGTGCATTAAGCTTCCAAAGTGCCAGAATTCAGTATATTACATTGAATTTAAGGAGGATATGGTAGGACTGGAATTTCCTTGCCAGGACGAAACACCTGGGAGTTTAAAACACCATTTAAACCTGTTGTTGTGACGAGAAGTTCGAGGAAAAAAATTTTTTTTATTTGAGGAAAAAAAAATTCTTTAATGATAAATCTGATGCAAGTAGATATAGTATCGTTATTTCAAAAACATCATATTTCGTAAAAAGTCCAGAAAAAAAAATAAATTTTTTTTCATTTTATAGCAATGTAAATCAAAAAAAAAAAAATTTAGAATTGGAGTTTTTACTTAATTCTATAAAATAAATACTTATGATATTGAATGTCCTTCACGAAATAATAATCTGACATAAAGAGAAGAAAAATCACATCAAAGTACAAAATGGGCTTCAATCCTACAACTAAAATAGACATAATTTATTAACTTAAGATGAGATTATCATCTTATATCAAAATAGTTAAAAGTGACAGTTAAGTTTTGCAGTTTTCAGTTTGTTAAGAGTCTTAAAAAAAAAAACTGTTCATAAGTTTTAACTATTTAAAAACTTTATTATACCGAGAAACACAACAGAATTTCAGATAATTCCAAAATAAGGAAGAAATCGGGTAGAATTGAAACGCTTGAATAATTCGTTAGAGACGAAAAATTATTTATCTGGGAATTATTTCATTTTCCGCAAAAAATTATTTTGACGACGAGGACACGATTGGCTATCGGGAAATGCGACAGAAACTAGACCGTCACGTGATTAAAAACAAAGTGATGCCACGCGAATGTCGCAAAATATTAAGATAAAAAAAAAGCAGACATTTTTGTGCTTCGACATTTCGGTGCTGAGGAATGGGACTAAACAAACAATGAACTAAGCTTACAGGAATTTCGTTTGTATAACACATACAGAGAGTAAGAAAGGAAAGTAAAAAAATTGTTTGAGAATAATTCATAAGTAAATGATACAATTAATAATAATAAGTAAATGATGCAATTTATTTATTTTTTATGAGAATGAAATTAATTTAATTTTCGATTCCGAATCTTTTAATTTTTTGAAATTAATTTTTAAATTTTAAATGTGATTTTTAAAAAATGAACTTTTAATTCAATGATTTGTCTCCCTTCCCCCAATAACTCTAATCATTCGTTATTTATGATTGAGTCAACTATACACTTATTTTCCATGTCGTTCATCCCAATACGATCTTGTTGAAAAATATGTAAAAAATGTTTTATTATTCATTTGCATGAAAAAAGATTACCGAGATCTAATGAGTGAGTGACCAGCGCTCTGGCTCTCGGTGCCACCGGTTTCAAGTTCGAGTCCCGGCAGTGCCATGAATGTTTATTTTCTTTCAATTGCGTCGAGGACTGGGTCGTATTGACCATATTCCTATGAGCAGTCTAAAGTGGGTTGCACCGACGAACATTGTTACTCATTTAGCACTACCCAGAGGGCACGTGTAGCTTGAAGATGGGCTACGGACGCGAGTAACACTAACCCCACAACGCTCTACAGTCATATGAGATCGGGTCCTACACTTTTTGTGTAGTGGTTTCCGAACCACTACAAACATCCATGGCACCTCCGGAACTCGAAACCAAACCTGTCTATGGATATTTATAGTAGTTCGAATCCACTTTAAGCCGTAGGTCCCAGGTCTAATATTTTTGTAGAGCGTTGGGCGTAGACTGACAACCCTACCCCGTAAAAACTCAACATCATGGAGTCAGACTTCTACCTACTGGTGCTCCATCACAACATATGCTGCCCCCCCTTCCTCTTCCCTCCTTCCATGAGATCATCACGGGTTCTTGGTCTAGATGTTGCATCTACCAAGTGCAATAAGAAAAAAACAACAAAAGACAATAATCGATTTGATATTAGTAACAATTGGAGATCAAATAGTAGCATTCAAAAAAATTCGCGCCCTAACTTCCAATTGGCTAATGCTTTGGCCTTTGTAACCACAGGTTTCAGGTTCGAATACTGAGATAACATGGATGTTTGTGAGTAGTTCGGAATATACGTTAAACTGTAGGTCCCGGTCCAATTAGCCTACGGTGTGCACAAAATGACCGCAGAACGACAAACTAAACCAAACAAAAAAATTCCGATTTTGAAAAAAAAAAATTTTTTTTATTAATTATTATATATAACTCTTTATTTCCCTATAAGCATGATAATTTCAATCAATAAAGAAAATTAAAAAAATCTATGCTGCTATAAAATTATCTATAAATATACGTTTTCTGATGAAATTTACTCAAATTAATAGAATTACTTTTCCACTTATCGAATTAACAAACAAATTAATAAAAATTATTTTTAAAAAAATCAACAGAAATTTTATACATTATTAAACGCATTTAATTTTTTTTCTATTTTTAAACAATGAGTTTCATAACAAGCAAATTCTATAAGCCCTTTAATTATTAAAATAAATACAATAATAGCCAAGGCTATTAATAGCGTCACATTTTTAAGATACCGTGTAGATAAGTTGATATGTTATTAAAAGTGTAATCAGATCTAAATGTAATTAAATCTTTTATCAAGGTAGAAAACTGGACCTAAATGCCCGATGCCATTTTGAACGAAAAAATACTCGTTGAACAAGTAACACTGAACCAGATATATAATCTTTACGCACTAGAACTCCAAGGAGAACCGCATTTTAGAGATATAACTAGTCACGAATTAGTATCTATCAGGTGTCTGATGCAAATTTTCATACTGAAGCAAACGATAAAAGTGACTGCTTTCCATTATTAAAAAAAAAAAAAAAAATTACTTAATTCTCCGCTTCTTTAAAAAATAATAAGAATTTTTCAAAATTCTAATAAGAAATCGTTTGTTGATTTATCTTTCCTCGTACCGCTCGCGCGAGAAAACGATTTTTTTTCCCTTTCGTCTGCTTCGCGACGATATGTAGGTCGGTCGAGGCGAAATTGTGTCATTGACACATGCGGGTAGGGAGGGGTGTTCGCAAAAATCTCTGATGCCATCGACTTTCTATTCGTAGCCTGAGAAAACGTCAAAGTTTCATTGGGAAATTTTTTGATGATTATTCTAATTGTGCCACTTGGCCAGAAGGTTCAACGAACATCCTTTTGAATTGCAAATTGGACGATCACTATAAGCAATAAATTAAAGCCAATACTTTCCTTTTTTAGGGCCTACTTATTTTTAGATAATAAATATTTATGTAAATTTATAATAAGTGTAGTAAAATTATTATTATGAGAGCGCATCTAATTTATTTACAGTAAAGGGAACACTTGTGTCAATTTTGGTGATATATAAGATTTGTTCGAGTTTGATTTTTATTGGATGCTCAATTAAATTTTTATTTAAAAAAAAAGAATAGTTTTCAAAAAACTGTAAGAAAATTTGGAATTTTTAGCAATTTTTTAAATTAATTACTTATTTTTTTTTTTGTTGTTGTGCTAATGCATCTGGCAATAGAGAGACAGTTAATCTTTATGCCATAAACAATTGCTGCACCGCTGTTATTCATTTATAACACTACGCTCACAACGCTCTTCGATCCTATTAGATCGAGTCCTACAGTTTAAAGTAGATTCCGAACCACTTCAAACATTCATGCACCGACGGGCCTCGACCCCGAAACCTGTGGTACCGAACGCTAGCCACTCGGTCATGAGGCCTCCTTTTTTTTTACATTGTATGTTTAGGAATATTATTAAGTCATATATTTTATCTATTTTAAAATTACTTATAATTATAATAAATTAAATGTTGTTGTCGTATTCCACATGGAAGGAGGGAAAGAGGGTGCAGCATCTGTTGTGATGGAGCACCCGTAGGTAGAAGTCCGACTTGGCTCCGTGACGCTGACTTTTTACGGGGTAGATTTCTCAACCAACGCCCAACGATCTACAGTCATATTAGACCGGGACCTACGGTTTAAAGTGGATTCCGAACCACTACAATCATCCATGGTCTCTAGGCCATCAGGCAACAAAAATAATAATATATAAATGAACGTAGTGTAGTAGAAGCAGTTTCTATAATCTTATCTGTTTAAAAATTACTTATAATTATAAAAAATTAAATGTTGTTGTTGTTGTCGTATCCCTCATGGAAGGAGGGATACGAAGGCTGCTTCTGTTGTGATGGAACACCTCCAGATAGACGTCTGACTTCTGCTCCGTGTCGCTGGAGAAAGAGGGCAATCCCATCCGGGAGGACTATTTAGGGGAACTATCTCGCACTTGCGTATTATATGGGAGAAAACCCATAAAATTCTCACCAGGTAGACGGCCTGATGACCAATCGACTAGCGCCTGGCTTTTTTGGTAATACAGGCTTCAGGTTCGAATCCTGGCGATGGCATGGGTGTTTGTGAGTGGTTCGGAATTCATGTTAAACTGTAGGTCCCGGTGTAATTAGCCTAAAGGGTGCACAAAATGACCATAGAGCGACAAACCAAACCCATCAGGTAGTACGACTAACTAGGGCGTAATGCTGAACAGAAAGCCATCGAGTCTCCTCGTTTTTGAAACAGTGCTTGGAACCTCCTGCCCTAATGCTCACCAGCGGTGCACGTTGCCATTGAGCCACGAGTCGGGTACAACATTAAATTTACACAAATTTATATTCAATTTATATTACAATTTATATTCAATACAAATTTATATTCTACCACTTATTTATTAAACGATCTAGCAAAACGTAAAACAATTAAATGTGTTAAATTCGTATCACAATTTGTTTTTGAAACTATATGCATAAAGATTATTCAATAACAAAAATACTACTAGCATCGACAGCTAAACTATTGTTTAGAATACAAATACACGTTACATTTTAATACAAAATAAGAACTGAGCGAACAAAATACAACACAAATATGTATTTGTTTATTTTGTAAGCAAAATATTTGTAATGTTTTTTATACAAATCAAATAGCAACATATACCCCAAGACGTCATCAATCAAAAATTTATTTCCTTATGATGTGTTCTAAAAATATGTAAGACAACACTACATGGAAGAGAAACAGTTAAGGTGAAATACAAAATAGCGCGGCTGACCTATTTGGATCGTGTTTGCACAGGTGTTCCCTCTCAAAAAGTTGCTATCACTAGCGCAGTTGTGCAACTGATGCTATAACCAAAACAAATATTTTAGTCATATGCCTATGAAAAGTACTTGACCACTCCCAGCGATCATATACTTTAAAAAGCATCCTTAAAATAGAAGTCATCAAATTTCTAGATTTAGGCGAGTCTGGATAATGTGTTAGTTTCGTTAAGAAAGGTATCTAATTAGCTAACTACATTTATAGAATAGTAACATAATATTGCACACATTTGGGTTGTCAGTTTGAGACAAACATAATCCCTCACGTGTTCATATATCTCACGTGACTTTCACTTTTGCAGTTTAACATATGCGAGGATAGCTTGGCGATTTTTGGCAACACTTTTCTGTTGGCTATTATTACTTGAAGCTGTTGGCGCGAAAGGAGGAAAAATGTCTACTATCATACAACAATTTTCAAAAGAAATAATTCATTTTTTTTTAAATTAATGTAAATTTAACTTTTCCTAAATATTTGGCGTTTATATTCTATTAATAAATTTTCTTGTGTAATATTTTCCTTCCAAAATTATTGGAAAAATAAAATATTCATTTATATGAACTCTTTGTAATGTTTTATTATATTTCATACAGCATGATCAGAGTTATACACAAAATACATTTCTTGTATCTATTTATTTTTAGTAAGTACATAGTTCATGGCCTGATGGCCGAGTGACTAGCGCTCGGTGCCGCAGGTTTCGGGTTCGAGTCCCGTCGGTGCCATGGATGTTTGAAGCAGTTCGGAATCTACTTTAAACCATAAATCCCGGTCTAATATGACAGTTGGGCGTAGGGCTGACTACCCTACTCGTAAATAGAAAAACCCACTTAAACACACACAAAAAACCAACCAAAATCGGTCCAACAGTTTAGGGAGGAGTTCGATGTCAAACACATCACAGAAGAATTATATATATAAAGATAGTAAGAACCACAAGGTAGTTCGTGAAAACTTTCGTCATAATCCATGGAATGCATTAGCTAAGAATTTAACAGAAAATCAAACGTTATATTATAATCAAAATAAACAAATAAAATAATAGATAAAAATAAGAAAATAAATCTAAGAGATGTCCTATTAATTAAAAACAAAAACAAAAATATTCTTGCAAGACAGCTTTTGCATCAACACAACATATAAATAACCACAAAGAAATTTCCATACAACACCGATTACCGTATAATCATAATGGGTGTTGCAATATCTTTGATTGGAACTAGCAACGGAAGGAAAAACCCACTGAAACAGCAATAGATTTTCAAAGAAAAGGCAAGACAGTCCTTGATGGAGGCAAAGAATACTATTATCTCCGTGTATTTAAAGGGAAGGTCTCTCCTCAACAAGGTGCTTTTTACCATTCAAACTCTTGGCATTCATTATTCCAGACTTCTGTAGTATTTATTTAATGCCCAACAAAAGAAATAAACCATTTATGGAACAGAGACAACGAAAGCTATTATAAAACGTGCGATAAACGTAACAAAAATTTGAGTTTTAAACGAATAGGTACTCTGATACAAAGGATTCGAGTCGAGGCCATGCGACTGATTCATGCGTGTGCTTTGAAGCAGAAAGAATGGCTACTCCCACGTAAGACTGTGATGACAGGGAAATTGTCTAGCCATTACTAAACTGCATGGAAATTACATCTTGGAAAATAAAGCACGGCAACTGATGTTCGAAATAGATACGTCTATCTTAATTAACATTGACAGTTGCTTTTACTTTATTTTACCCCAATACACAGGGCTGTGTAGTCACTTATACAGTTAAAAAGGTTAATTATGATTATGGTTAAGTTATTGAGGGTGGAATAATAATTCGTTTGAATTTTTCGAGGAAACTTTTTGTGACTGCTTTTGAATTGGCTGAAAGGACTTTGCATTTAAACATAAACCAGGAGAAAACGAAATATATGCTTTCCTCAAGAAATATTTGTCAAGATACACCCAATATTATCTTAGGCACTTTCACTTCGAATCTGTACTTAATTTCTGTTCCTAAATATTTTAAAACTAACTGTCAAAATAATATCTTACCAGAAATAAAAAACAGAATTATGTCTGCCAATAGGGCCTTTTTTTTGGGTTAATAAATCTGTTTAAATCACAGTTCATAAGCAGAAAAACTAGATTATTGTTATATAAAAACCTTTATTAGACCCATTTTGGTCTATGGTTCAGAAACATGGACTTTGGCAAGATCTGATGAGGCCCGTTTGGGTCTCTTTGAGTGGTGGATTTTAAGGGCTATTCTAGGAGGTGTTGGGGAAAGTGATTGTTGGAGAAGACGGTACAACGCAGAAATTTATAAATGCTATAAACACCCAGATATTATAAAAGTTATTAAAATCAATACATTAAACAGGGCCTCTCATATTAAAATAAATGAATTAAACCCTGTAAAAAGGCTCGTTTTTGGCAAAGCCAAGGGACAAAGAGGAAGAGAACGACCCAAGTTGCGATGGATAGACGCAGTTGAAAAGATTTTGCTCTATTAAAGGTTAAGAAATGAGGACCCTTGTCACCCAGAGGAATGCATGGAAATCTCTTCAAAGGAAAGCATTGACCCACGCTAAGCTATCGTGCTATTGATGATGAATGGAATAATAAAAATAATAATAAAACCTACATTTATAGAAATACTTTTGAGTACAATGAATAATAATACAAAAAAATAAGCTTTAGTAATAAATACAATAGTAACTATGTTGTTGTTTGTTGTTGTTACTTATCCCACTTGGCTGGCCAAGCCCACGAGCCCATACGTACTCATGATTGAAGGGGAAGGAAGCAGCTTCTGTTGTGATGGAGCACCCGTAGGTAGAAGTCTGACTTTGGCTCCATGGCGCTCTTACAGTCATAGGATACCGGGACCTACGGCTTAAAGTGGATTCCGAACCACTACAAACATCCATGGCACCGCCGGGAATCGAACCCGAAACCTGTGGCACCGAGCGCCAGAGCGCTAGACACTCGGCCATTCATGTCCCAAATATGTGAATGCCAACAGCACGCGGTGTTCCCAGGTGGTCACCCACCTAAGTACTGACCGCGCCCAATGATGCTTGACTTCGGTGATCTAACGAGAACCGGTATATAGTAACTATGTAAATAATATAAGCATAAGTAAAATGAGCATACCACGAAGAAGGAATAAATAATGGTGATGAACCTGCGAAAAGAAGTTTGGGATACAAAATATTATGATGGCTTCATTCTATGAAGAGTGAAATACATTTGTTGAGATTGATAGAAGTTGTATTTTAGGGATAATAGATTCTTGGGGTGATGAAGTGTTCATTTTCTCCTATGAAATTCATTAATTTGATGATTTTCCATCTGGTCCAAGGGTTGTAATTTATATTACTTCTGTGTCGCTGAATAAAAAGAAACTGAGAAAGGATTTTAAGATGTCATGGTTCTGTAAGAGAACAGGTAGTTACATAATGAAATGGTCCTGCATTTCCTCCACTGGAGCAGAAATCATCTTCTGAGGGGTTGAGGTATGTTGGGAAAGGGGTATAACCACTTGTAAATATAATTTCTTCTTTACTAAATGGTTAAATACATCGTCTCAAACAAAATTCGTAAATTCCATTCTAAGACATTGATAATTACTCGGTTTTTCAGTTTCTAAGTAAGAATAAATAAAATTAAAATTAATGCGATTTCTTTAATTTATATAATATATTTAATTTACTCATCACAAAAAAATGTATGAAAAAAATATAATTAATAAATTTGTAACTCAGAGACAGTTTAATTTGGCCGTAATTCTGCTAAAAGCATTTAAAAGTTGAAAAGGTGTAGATGAAAAATAATAATGTTTTTGTTTCTTATTCCACTTGGTAGACAGCAACATCTAGACCACGTCCGAAAACCCATGGCTTCTGTTGTGATAGAGCACCCGTAGGTAGAAGACTGACTTGGCTCCGTGACGCTGACTTTTTACGAGGTAGGGTGTCAGCCTACGTCCAACGCTCTACAGTCATATTAGACTGGTACCTACGGCGTAAAGTGGATTCCAAACCACTACAAACATCCATAGCACCACCGGGATTCGAACCCGAAATCTGTGGCACCCAGTGTCAGAGCGCTTGTCACTCTGCCATCAGGCCCAAAAAATAATAATATTTAAATGAACGTAGCATAGTAGAAGCAGTTCTGTAAATTTCGAAATATTTTAAATGAAAGCACAGGCGATTTGAGAGAAAACTGCTCATGTATAGCAATAAACCTTAATAGCATTATTCCAATTCATTTCCTTATTTGCTTGCTGTGAGAAAATGGAGATATGGGTCAATTTTTTCTCTTGCTGAGTTGAAACACTTTTAAAAACGTAATTCATGATAACTTTTTTTTTTTTTGTAAACTTGTAGTCAGATTTGAACATTATTTTCTCATCATTATTATGTGAATTTCCACCGCGCGCAACTCAATTAGTTTTCAAAAAATCAGAAGGATTCTTTTTTAGGGAAACTTGAGTCAATATTTAATAACAATAAGATAACTACTAAACCATATTCAATCTTCATAGATGATGATGAGAACTGATTGAGAATGAAAAAATCAAAACTGCACCATTTTTAAATATCGTGTAAATATATGTGCCAATATGTATTTATAAATATTTTTTGTATTAAAGTAAAATTATTAATAATCACATTTTACATATTTCACGTGCTGTGTCACAATGTATCATAATGGTGTGCATGTGAAGGTCGCCAGCTCTCACCGGATGCGAATCGGTTAGGATCAATCAATGACCAGTTCCGGCGGAAATAGGTCCACTGCCGCAGCTGCGAATGTATATATCTTTGTGTGGTGTTTTAATTGGCGGGAGCAGGCAAGTATTACGTATTGCATTATCGGCGGTTTGTTTGGTTTGGTTTTGCTCTTTGGTCATTTTGTGTACACTCTGGGCTAAACAGACCGGGACCTACAGTTTAACGTGGATTCCAAACCCCTCACAAACATCCATGAAGCTGACAGGATTCGAACCTGAAACCTCTTGTACCAGAGGCAGAGCGCTAGTTAGAGCACAGGCAAGGAGCGCTAGCCAATCGACCATCAGGCCGCACATTATTGGCAAAGTGAAAGTTTACGAAGTCGGCTATGGCATGTGAAATATCTGTGTTCGCATATTTATTGAGGGGGTGACTCCTCCGAAAGAACGTTTTGGCGGTGGTAAAATGATACGCCACGTGTTTTGGTAGGTGCCCCTTGTGAGGGAGAAATAGACCCCTGACCTTAGATAAGACTAGCCGTTTTTTCCGATTTGATTAGATGTCGCTAACACTTCCCTTACCAATGGAAAAACCTATAGGCCGCGGGTGGATTTTATGAGGAAAAATCCGGCCAATAGTGAAAGAAGGGCGTGAGAATTGGAAATATAAAAGATGATAATTACGTCTAATCAAGGGAGGAGAGAGAGAGAGAGAGAGACGGGCAAGAACAAGAGAGATCATCTCCACGATGAAGTGATAACAAAACTTATGTGAGGAAGTAAAGAGTTGTCCCCGTGATCGACCGTTGGAAATTCCGAAAGAAGATAGGTACTTAAACGCGAACCCCGACCTCTTGCGAAAGTCAAGATTTGTTACCAGCAATGGTGATGCAGACAAAGAAGAATCTCCCCTCGTGTTTAGCCTCTACTGCCTCGACCTTTTACGAAGGTGTTAAACTGCAATCGTTTTGGTGCCCAGTTTTGCTTGCCATCCGATAACAACACGATCATCATTACATTCGAGTGAATTTTGCTTTGGATGAACATTTTTTGACAGCTACCCCAAGCCAGCAGTTGTGGCATATTCATTAGGAAGGGGTTTCAGCTAGATAATCAATGAGTTGCAATATTCTGAGAGGTTAAGGCTCATTTTATTGCAGTATTATATTTAATCGTATATCTGAAACACGCTTTTATAGAAGTAGATGAGATTTGTCATGAATCTTTCGAATCTATTAATATATATGTGGTAACGTCTATCGCGGATCTGGAGTTATATTATTGAATGGGTTATTGCGGTATTTTTAGTGTTCTTAAGGGTTTTGAGAGTCAGTTTAACGTATACTTTCCAGATTCAGGGCTACTGATATTAGTGATTAATGTTTAAAATTTATAAAACATTACCACATAAATAAAGAAAGATGATCATAAGCCAAAATAACAATGCAATGGCCATTTCTAATTTCCCACATTTATGAACTTTGGCCTCGTCTTGTGTCTTTAGTTGGTTTTAGAGTTGCTTCAGTTTAAAAATTAATAAAATGGAAAACTATGATATAATGTTGTCTATCAGTTATTACCTTTAATAGTTTAGTTATCAGTTTATTAATAATTAAAGTGATTGCTAGTACTGATTATGTACGCGATATATGTCTCGACAGCGCTTATATAGCCCTTTCAGAGAAAAAGTCCGATTATTGAGTTAATCAATATCAGTTTAGATCATACTTTTCTTGCACTATAAACTTTTACATATTCTTGCTCTGTATTTTAAATATATTTCAACATATTTTAACTTTATATTTTAAATATACTTCTATATATTTGCCAAGAGTGAAAAATATAGAGTTTTGAATAAATTCCCGCTCACACCTAAGTAACTGAGCTTTAAACGCTAAATTAATGCTACTTTATCAAGAAGCTAAACTGTTACTAGGCTGCTTGAGTGCTGTTGCGGTATTACATGGTGCAAGAACTATTCTGTAATACACCTTAACATTACGAATACGATAACTTTAACGATATATACCGCACATTAGAAAAACAATACTTTTATATAAAAAAAAACCTCAATCATTTTTATAGAAGTAATATAAAGGCACATAATTGTCAAAAACGTGAGCCATCCAAAAATAAGCAATAACCTCAGGTACATTGACTGAATCCCTCCACAAAGAGTTAATGTTCCGTTTCCATTCACTTTTCCCCGAAAGGTTAAGAGACATCTTTTTTCATTTTCTGCTTTGTCATCATCACCCGCAGTCGTTCGCTCGCATTTCATTTATTCTTGTTGTCATAACAATCTGTCAACGGAGATTAGGAAATAAAAGGATGGCTCTTCTGAGAAAGGACAAACGCACAATGGACCGCCCTTCGTGCTCTCGGTTTTTCCCATGTTAACACAAGGCATGGCGTCCCGTAATAAGATTTCGAGATCGTGACTTCATCCCTGTTCTGTACACAATACGCGCAGGAAAACACAACGAGATAATAATAAATGTGGAACTGCTTGGATGAAATAAGTTTTCCACTGCAAGGATATTTCGTTTTTTACATTAAGGTCAACAAATGCAAACTTAAATTCCTTTGTATCGTTTCCAACGTGCACAATCTCAGAAAAATGTATGGAACTCAAGTTTGCATAGGTTAATGGCGGCCTCATCGTCATTTGGCTAGCGCTCTGGTCTTTGGTACCACAGTCTTCAGGTTCGAATACTGGATGAGCCATGGATGTTTGTGAGTTGTTTGGAATCGACATTAAATTGCAGGTCCCGGTTTAATTAGTCCAAAGTGTGCACAAAATGACTGTAGAGGGACAAACCAAACTTTTCATTAGTTAACTTTAATGTATTACTCATTCGTTAACCTTAACGGTCCATCAGACCGCTCAGACCTTCAATAATTTGTGTTTTTAGGGTCTGATGATCAGTGCGTTCAGTTTCTGAATTAAGACAGCCTGATTTGAAACCCAACTCGCGAATGCCAGGAATGGACACGATAAATCTGTAAACCAGGATCTTTTCACTGGATTCGAGGAGGAGAGTGCTGGGTTCCCAGATGCCGCACGTGGGAGTGTTTCAAATTGTGTTTGCAAAATGCGGATCAAGTGTAGCATGGTGCAACCTCCTATGATGCAACCCTATTGTATCTGTTGTTCTAGAGGAGAATGTTCTTAATGTCAGAATGGCATTCAAGAATTTTAAACAGACACAGCAGACTTTTGATAAGTAATTATAATACAGTCCAGATTATTTGATTTAGTTTGGTTTGTCGTTCTTTTTGTGCACATTTTGGGCGAATTAAACCGGGACCTAAAGTTTAACGTGGATTGCGAACCACTGGACATCCATGCCACCGCCAGGATTCGATTGAAGCCTGTGGTTCCACAAAGTCCAGAGAGCTAGCTAATTGACCATCAGGCTGCCCAGTTTATTTGAGTTACAGTGGTTCAAAGTCACCTCAAATGAAACCGGACCTACATAAATCATCACTAAATAAAAGGAATTAAATATAAATTTGTACACAATCTCATTTGAAGAAGGCCTTCTACTTTTTAGATTACATAAAGTTTTTTTGCAGATGTTGGCTTTTTATGTACAACGATCAATAATTTCAAAAAATAGAGGGCTGTTGTGCCATGAAATGATTCATTTTCATGACAAATTGTTGATTATGTTTTGAATTTACTTTAGAAAAAAATTTATATTTAATGTTTGATTGGAAATTCAAATATCCTACGAACTGAACTAAAAATGACAAATCATATGGTTAATAGAATACACTTTTTTGTAATTAAAAGCACACAACACGACTAATCATTATCCGATCAAATATTAATAATTTTTAACACATAGGGTTTTATTTAAATAATTATTTACTAAACTCCAATCGTTTATTAAAATTCTGCACTTAACTCTTTCCATGGAAATTCTTAAAACTTTCGTTACATTACATGTTTAAAAATGAATTTATTAGCTTCACAGCTAAATTGTTTTTAATTAAATCCCTCAAAGCTTTAATATACAAGAGATAAAAAAAAAATTAAAATTTTGAACCTGATCGCATAACATAGGCTGATTGTATAATCGATAATGATTGTGAAGGTCTTCATGAAAACCTGTGATACCGGAAAGTATCCGATGTGTCCTTCATTTATTAATATTACCATAACAAAACTTACAAAGGAAATAAAAATTTTAAATAATAAAATTATAACGATGTAAAAGTGCGAATAATAATTAATAAATCCTTGCCATTTTGTAATATTGAAAAGAATTTTTCGAAATAAAAATTTATGTTTTTACCTCTCATGTTCCAATAATATTATAAATGGTCTTAAATAAAAATTTTCCAAGTCTTGATAGACTTTCAATTGAAAACATAATTGTTTCTCTTTTGATAATTTTCATTAAAAAATTATATACTTCTTTGGTAAACCTAACGGACACACTTATGTAAGTACAAACAGATAAATGTCAAAAAAAAAAAAAAAAAAAAAAAAAATGTTTCAGAAAATAAATAAAAAATTTCAATTAATGAAATCAGAATATAACGATTTTTTTAATTCAAATAATCAATAAAGGGAAATTTTAAATTTTTAAAGGATATTAAAAATTTCTTTTCAATCAAAAATAATGTTCAGACTATTTTTCTTCTAGAGTATATTATAGATATTTCTACCAAATCTAACTTTCCTCAAATGATTGATTGATTCTTTAATAAATTACCAAACGCAATTGCAAAGTTCTTATCTGATATCTATAAATACGAAAAGAATTCCAGAACTTTCATGACAAAAATATTTCAATGACACGAAGAAAATGAATACTTTTAATAATAAAATCAGAATAATACTAAGTATGAAGACATTCGAATTCACTCAACAGTCATTGAAATGTTGCCATTTTAGGCTACAAAAACATTCTTTCGAATAAGAATTAATGTTTATATATAAAAAAAAATGTTTTATACATTATTATCGAGTACTGATATTGATTCATAATGATGGTGGTCTATTTCGTTCTCTTCCTACAGCTTTCTTCATTCAATTCTTACGGCGTAAATTCCAGCGGCTGCCATTGTGTGAAGGTCCTATAACATATACCTGTAATTCCGGAAAGAATCAGACGCGGCCTTCATTTTGAAGAGTCGAGAGTCGGCACGTTTAAAAACGTTTAGATATGGTGAACGATTCATCACGTGCTGTTAAAAACCGCCGTAATTAACTCCTCTTTCCTGGCGCACAAACACACATCAGTCAACTTCTTCTCCCCGATAGCCATTCTCCAAGCAAGAAGATAGCGTATCCATTCAAGTGTTTCGATCGTCTTTTAACAATGCCATAACGGATAGATAGCGGTCATCGGAATGTGCACAAGAAAGCGAATGCATAGTTTTTGTTGGAGTGACCTTGCAAGACGTAGTGCCCGGTCGAGAATACGAGTATCCACAGTTAACGAGGTTAGCAAACTCTAAAATATATCCATTGTCCAAACTCTTAAGTTTTGCAATCGGCAAAGAAAAATATGAGGCCAAAACTTCAAAGCAAATCTTCTTGTTCAGAACTAGCTAAAAACTTTTTTTTTTTTTTTGTTCTAATGCAGCTGGCAAACACTTAGACAATTGTCTTGGATGCCTTAAGGCAAGCGATACACCGACGTTACTCACTTAGCACTATCCAGGAGGTGCGTGTAGCTTGAACACAAGCTACGGACGCGGAGTAACACTACCTCCGCTACGCTCTACGATCCTGCTAGACCGGGACTTACGGTTTAAAGTGGATTCCGAGCCACTACAAACATTTATGGCACCGCCGGGAGTCGAACCCGAAACCTATGGTACCGAGCGCCAGAGCGCTAGCCACTCGGCCATTCAGGCCCCTAAAAGAGAACATTGATGATAGCAATTTAAGATTCCACTTCACGTTTTTTACAAAAATGGTAATTAAGACACGTAAAATCATTATAAGTTTGTTCCACATAAAGAAATTTGTGAAGCAAGATTGCTTTTAAATTGGTTAACATTTTACTACTGTGCCCAAAAAGTAAGACTAATTATATTTTTTTTTCAGAAACTCTTTTTTATTCTTCCAAATTTATTTCATCGCCTTCAAAGTAATCCAATCATCAGTATTCCAATCATCAATGCATGCTAAAAAGTCATCGGCAGGAATGGCCTTCAAAGCGCGCACCGATTCACGTTGAATCTCTTCATTCGACTCAAAACGGTGTCCCCGGAGTGGTCTTTTGAGATTAGGGAATAGCCAGAAATCGCATGGTGTGAATACGGTGGTTGTGGAACGATATCTGTTTCAGTTTTGGCGAAAAAGTCACTAAGAACACTAATGAACATTTTGACGTCAAATTTCACACAAATATCAAAACAGTGCCAGCACGTAAAAAAAAAAAAAAAAAAAAAAAAAAATTGAAATTCCATAAGCCCCGGAAGCTTTAAATGGGGTCTTATTTTTTGGACACCGTAGTATGTCCATTGTCCGAGCTCTTAAGCTTTGCAATCGGCAATGAGTGGAGAAATAAGATGAGGCCAACACTCAAAGCAAATCTTCTTGTTCAGAGCTAACTAAAAACTAATATGGGAAATATGACTAAAAGCGAACATTGATAAGAACAATTTAGTCTTCCACTCCACGTTTTTTACAAAAATGGTAATTAAGACACGTAAAATCATTATAAGTTTGTTCCACATAGAGAAATTCATAAAACAAGACCTTTTAATTGGCTAACATTTTACTGATACAGCGCATAGTTATACATTTAATCAGAATCAGGTCTGCAACATGTTATTCAGAAAATAACTAAAAGATTACGTCAATTAATTAGCATACATATTCCAAGAAAAATTAAGGATATTAATTAATTAATGAATGAATGCGTTGTAATCTTGAAGCTTAGTTCCATAAAATATGTATATAATTTTAAATTAATTGGTGTTTAGTATCATGTATATGAAACGTAGGAATATCAAATAACTTATTCCAAGTACATTTTTTACATTCCTTTGTAGTATTGTAAAAAAAAAAAAATAATAATAATTTCTATGAAATTGAATTATTAATAATTATTTGGCTGCCCATGTTTGGATACTAAATTGATAATTGATTAGAATCCATAAATAATTACAAGTTATTTTTAATTCATAACAATAAATCGAAAAATAAAAGAAAGTCGTTAAATAACATATGCTAATGTTGTACAGAAAAATTACCTTCTTCATACGATGGATTTTTTTATATATTACATGAGAAATTGCGACCTTTTACAATATAAAAATGTGCGCAATGTATTGACAATGCCCTGTTAAAATTAATGACGTTAACCGAAATTAATAATCTTGGATATTAAACCATTTTGCAGAACTTTTATCAAAAACTTTGATAAAGGCCAGAAATAGTATTCTCGTAGATTTGCTAGTATTAAAGAATTCGTGAATCAGTTCAATAACACGAAGTAGTGGGTGGGTAATACAGAGCTGCTTTCTGAAATCAAATTGCTCAGGAATGGACAAGCGGCCTGATGGTCAATTGGCTAGCGCTCTGGCCTTTGGTACTACAGGCTTCAGGTTCGAATCCTGGCGGTGGAATGGATATTTGTTGGTGGTTCAGAATCCACGTTAAACTACAATTCCCGGTCTAATTAACCTAAAGTGTACACATAATGACTGTAAACCGACAAACCAGGACACCAAATCAAAATACAAATTGTTTACTTCGATGTATTCATTCAGGTGGTTAAGAAAAACATATTCGAATACTTTGTTCAATCTACTAAGCAGTGAGATCGAAAGATAATTTTGTGGATAAGCCAAATAAGAATATGATTTTAGAATTATAACTACTACGGTTGTTTTCAACTTTTTGGAAAGTACAAATTGCTTGCAGGAAGTTCAGGGGATAAGTAATTGAGAATAAGTAATGAAGAGGAAAAGATTTAAGAAGTCGATTTGTAATCCCGTCTAGACAGGAGATTTGACAGACAGTCTTTGGTTCTTTAAATACGGGTTTATATTCTAATTTCCTGTTATAAGCATTAACAATAGGAAAAAAATACCAAATCATTACAAGTACACACAAAGTTATTGTAAAAAATATACCCAACAACAATAACACTTCTTCTCGGTAATAATAATAAAAAAGAATAATTGTTCCAGAATAGACCAGAAAACAATAGCAGAGGGAGAAAAACAACTGCAAGCACAAAAGCAAAAAGAATAATAAAGTAACGTTTCTAGACGCAAACGATGCACCCAGTTTTTATGATGTTGCATCTGGCAACGCATACTGATATTTAAATATCATCTTATGCAAGGCGTTACATAAAATTTGAGCTGCAAATATTTTTACTACTGACAAGGGAAAAAAATACGTAAATGGAAAGAAAAATCATATTTATGTTTTTTTTATCGTATAAAAATGCCTTATGTCTTATTTATTTCCATCTAGATTTACAGTTCTTTCTATTGAATTTTAAGATTAAAAACTACAATGTATATAAAGACTAAAAAACTAATCACATCAGTTTAATTTTCAGGCTCACCTTTCATTCAACAAAATAGCAAAATTTACTTATTTTTCACTTTTTTTGTTTTTGAGCACCCTTGCAAAATACATATGTAATTCTGGAACATAATACTATGTAGACGAAAACAGAAATACATTTTAAAGTGTAATTTATTAAACGACGTTTTCCTTTCTTCATCGGAAGAAAGTAATTGGACCGAAGAATTGCATTAATCAAAGGAAACTGACAATAATAAAGCAAAATTTTATTATATAAACAATAATAAGGGAACTCTTTACGTATAATATATAACAAAATTTTGTATAACTGCAAAGGAACAGTCACTGTAATATAGTATAATATATATTATTGTGATTAATCGGGGATTATTCATAATCTCCGAATTATTCCACAGATGATCGTACATAATCATCATTATATGTTGCCGGTGATTATACATAATCATCGGATTAATTACATGTACTCTAATATATACGTATATGGAAATAAATCGCAGACTTATGTAAAATGAAACATTGCATAAAAAAGAGGTTGCATTCAGATTTTGAAACATTTTAAATCAATAAATTATAAACAATTACAAAAATAGTATTTTTGTTTTATTTTTTGTGTGTGTGTGTGTGTAATTTTAAACTGAAAAACTATTCTCAAGACATATGGACGCTTATTCTAGCTTTTAAAAAAAAATGTGAAAATGCATTGAGAATTTTGCGAAGTTTCGAAACGAATGGTACCATCTTGAATATATATATATATTTTTTGTAAATATTGTAATGCTAGATTACATAAATCTGTTCTTATTAAATGGAACTCGGGAATTTAAAAATAGTAGGATAAAATTGACTAACTGAAATTGAAAGATAAAATCTTTTTAGATTATAATTAACCGTTAACACTATTTCCAGAAATGATGAATCTCGGACACCATTATGACAGGGGCCATAAGCATCGAGCATCAACAGGCTGTTTGATATAAGTCTTCTAGATCTTCTCTCAAGAGATACGGAAATGCGGGTGTGTTATACCTTTAAAAATCCTCCTGTAATCTATCACTTTCCACTCCAGTAGGAAACGTTTTCTTGAATGCATAAGTAGAACACCAGGTGTCTGCAATAATTAAAACTCAATGGTCACACATGTGGCACGATTGTTTTGCATATTTACTGCTTTTATACTTTTTTAGTTAGCGGAATCTAGTTTAGTCAGTAGATATACTCTACCTTTTTGTGCAACCATGAAAAAAATAAATCAATCATTTTGTGCACTCATGGGTGCAATGCAAGCTTTTTCTATCAGCATATATTGGTGAAATCATGGAAAAAAACCAATATGACCAATTCTGGGATAACTTTTAATGCCCGAAACCCACCCGATTTAATCACTTTTTTTAACTATCTCAGTGTGTAATATTTAATGTGTAATGTACTGCATTGTACTCAATCCTATATTGTACCTCAATGTGTAATGCTTCCAAGAAGATTGCATTTCTTACAATTTTCAACCCCACAAAGTTTTCATACATAGTAAGATAAAATAGTAAGAACGCTAAAACTTCTTGAAAACAGACATTTTTTCTCAACTTCATTAGAAAAATAACTCTTTCTCTTACACAATGGCAATGGATGTACTAGTTGCGGAGTGCCTACGTAAAAATAGTTAGGAAAAACTCATCTATGCACATGTAAGAATAAGTATTAATGTGGCTGCAAAATTTTAAGTTAAAAAAAATTTAATTATTTTAAATTTAGCTTTAAGTAAGGAGTGCAGTTACTTTGGAAGGGATGAAAAAGAAGGAGCTCATGAAAGAAATTAAAAAAAAAAAAAAAAAAGAACTCGTGAAAGAGATTAAAGTCAAAATTAAAAGTGATCATGGACGAAAATCTCACTCTCAAAACAATACCCATATATTTTATGGGTAAAAAAAATGTAAAATGCTGGCCTAATTAATGTTTCATTACGATGTTTTAACACTTGTAGTGTGATAGGAAGTCATGAAAGCATTTGTGGGGCAGAAAATTTAGCTGCCTAGAATTTAACCTAAGTCGTGCAGAGAGCATTTAAAAAATTGTATTCTACATCAAAAATTGCTCGTGCCGTTTTTTGAACTTGAAACCTTAGGAGGGCAAACAGGTGGTGATTGAATTAAGGGCATGAATTCGTTGTGAATTTGATGGCATTTGAGATGAAAATACTTGGAAATTTTCATTAAATAACCTAACATTGGATCTGTCCTTTACATATTCTGAAAACAAAACATATAATTAATGTTGTATTTCAAATAGTTGTTAATAGCAATCTAAAATAAATTGCTTCCAACATCAAATAAAATGATGAATAATGCATTTTAAATTTTATAATCAACTAACAGTTGTTTACAGAACATCGCATTGAACAATACGATTTCAATCCCCTCTCAATAAAATGGAAGTGGAGGCAAGCTTTTCTGAAATGCAGAAGAGCTATCGGTTCCATTTCATAACCCCCTCTGTCGTGTATGGAGATGAACCCATTTGCATAGCACTCAGCATCCACGACGTGAGGAGCTGCCATGCGCCGCGATTTACGAGCCTTACGCAACCGAAGACAAAGGACGCATGTCAGATGCATAACATCCCAAGATTTGTGGACGGTGCTGAAGGGGAGGGGGGAGTTTACGAATAGCTGAACAAAACACGTCGCTCGATCAATATCGGTGGAAGAATAAGGCAGAAAATGTGAAATGATAGAGTATTTTACGAAAGGTGAAATAGTAGAGTAATTTTCTGGCGCTCGGTGCCACAGGTTTTGGGTTCGAGTCCCAGCGGTGCTATGCATGTTTGTAGGGGTTCAAATTCCACTTTAAGCTGTAGGTCCCGGTGTAATATGGCTCTAGAGCGTAGGGCTAACAACCCTATCTCGTAAAAAGAAAAACATCTCTAATCTTGTAATTTGCCAGTAGGCGGACGACCTTGGCCCATGATGGGACTGTTGTGCCAATGATGATGATTTTACGAAAGTAGAAACAAAAGTTAAAAGTGCAAACGCTGTTCCACTAAATGGCCTTTCAAAGATGATATAAACAGGACAGGATTATGGAAAATAGAGCATTTATTACTGAATCTTAACATTCAAATAGGCATGCAGTTTTCTATAATTATTTTGTTTATTGTTTTTAATTCACTGAATAACGCAGAAGTTGAATCTGCAATCAAGTTTTCAAGTTCTACTTCAATGCCAATTAACCAAGGCTAGTTTAATTGGAAAATCAATGTGCCATTTTTTTTAACATTACTCCTTGTTAATGATATGAGTGTTTTCACATATACTTTCTAAATAAAAAATTCTCTTTGAAATATGGTGCATTTTTTAAAGACTGGGCACCTCAAATGTCGACTGGTTTACGATAGAAAAACTCCACAAAAAAGCATAACAAAGTGATTTGCATTTTGTTTTGTATTTTTTATAACAAAGTGTTTTGTTTTTGTATTTTGTTGCATCAAAATAGTGTTCTCCAACTAAATTTAACAGTTAATAGTATATATAGTGGATTTTTAACAGTTTGAAATACGAGACATTGACCCATCTTTATATATAAAAGACAAATGTTTATTAAAAAGTTTTCAAAAAAAATGTATTAAGAATACTTTCGTGTCCAATTTATAATTTAATATTCTATCACAATTTTTCATTTCATAGAAATCCATTTAGATTCCTTCGGTATATATTAGATTAGATTACAATTAGATTCTTTCATTCAATTTTACTAACACTATCCAATAAAAGCATGTTTCTTATTTTTTTCAACCATTTGGACATATCTAAAAATAGCATTTATTATTCTTGGCGATCATCAATTTTTCTGAATGCCATCAACAAAACATTTCCCTAGTACCACCAACACTTCCCAATTAAATTAAAATATTACAAAAAAAAAAAAAGTACACTACTTATTAGCAACCGAAACTTTTATTTCATTATTTTAAGAAAGCTAAAAAATAAAATGATAAACTATTTTAGAACTGAACTAGTACTAACATCTGTTTAGCAAACATTTCACAGCGCCACCTACATTTCTCCAACCGAATTTAAATATTACCAAAAAACATTACTGATAAGTAAAGAAGCACTAGTTTTATTGTTTAAAAAACACCTAAAAAAAATTATTTTGGAAAATGAAATTATTGAAATCTATTTAGAAAACATTCCCCAGCGCCACCTATATTTCTCCAATTGAATTTAAATATTACCAAAAAAAAAAATTTTTTTTTCCTGATAAATGAAGAAACATTCATTTAATTTTTTTTTTAAAAAAGCTAAAATGATCAACTAGAATTTAGGGAAAGGTTTTGAATTGAATTTTAGAACAGAAATTACTGACATCTATTCAGAAAGCATTTCACAGCGCCACCTATATTTCTCCAATTGAATTTAAATATTATCAAAAAAAAAAAAAAAAAAAAAAAAACATCACTGATATAAATAAAAAAATATTAATTTCATTATTATTATTAAAAAAACAAAGTATAAAAACTTTTAGAACAAATAAATTTTTATTCATAGAATTTATACATTCGCAGAAAAAAATTGTTTAAAAATTTCAGATACATGAAATTTTTAACCATGACTTTTTGCCAAATTAAGTTAAATTTTGATTTTTTTTAAATGTATGCTAATCTAAATTGAGTTTATTTTCTGCACTGATACTAAAAAAAAGCGAAATGTGCTGTCACAATGAATGGATGACGGTCGTTCAATGAACCAAAATAGTTAACCACTAGACAAAGCCTCTAACAATAAAAAAAACATTTACTTCGATTCAAACAATAGAACTCCCTTCACATAAAAATGAAATATTTTCATGTCTAGGAGTAAAACAGTAGTGTGTGAAAATGATTATAAGGGATATTTACTGTACATTTTTTTTTAATTTACTAGCAAAAGAAAATATAATACAAGACATATATATAAATTTTAATGAAATAATGAAGAAAAGCACATTTGATTTTAATTTTATGTTAAAAAAAAATCGAATATATTTTCCGTACAAAAAAAAAAATAAAATATTGGGCTGGCAAGAAAGTAATCTCGATTTTTAGCGAAATGGTGAAGTGCATGGTAAAAACCGAACGTACTTTCTTAGCCCAATAATATCTAAGTTGAATCTTTGTTATAATAACAAACAGTTACTGCAATATTAAAATTATTTTTATTGAAATTTAATTAAATACCTTCTTCAGGGAAAAAAACACCGAAAAAGCTGTTATGTTTATTGAAACTAAATAATTGTAAATCCCATACATAAGTAAAAAAAAAAATAATAATAAAAATAAGGCCACAGCAAAATAACTGATAACGAAACTCTCATTTCATTATTTTAAAAAAGCTAAAAAGATGAAATGATAATAAAAGTTAAAAAAATTGTAGATATGTTTAAATCAGTAATTCTTTGAAACCCATTCCTGGCGAAAACGCAAGCATATAAAATGGTGTCCAGATTTGAAACATCGCCCAAAGATCGTCGATTAAAGGCATTATAGTTTGAACTCGAAAATCAAGTCACATTATCTCTCCTTAAGAGGGAACCTCCGGTTGTGTTTCGAAGGTCACAAATGCTTTGATGCCCGAAATCGACACTAGGCCGAGCAGTAATTCTGCTTCCGCATAGGCTGAAAAAAGAAATCGCATATGTTTTTATTTCCAACCAAAATACAATACACCTGCTGTTTGTGGTACGCTGTTGCACGGCGCTAATGGGAAGCAGCTAATGTAAGGAGAGATACAAAAATTTCAAATTTCATCGGTGAGCTTTAATCATATGACTGAATTGTTAAAGTTATGATCAGGATTAAGGTAGACCAGTAGTCGTAAGGTACAGCATCCAACATGAACGAATTAGGAATAGAGGCTATATGCCTCTATAAAACGTAGGCCGATTGAGACATCTAGTCCCATTGCCAGTTTCTCTGCCTAGAAAACATTGACCACTCAATCAAGATTGAAGTGGAATTATTGCCGGACGCAAGAGGGCGCGACAAGCCTGAACTGCCCCAACAGCGATGCCAATCATCTAGGGCTATGGCAGCATTACAGATGTCGTCTACGGTAGATGTCACCCTCGTCCAAATTCGAAACTTTTGGCCGAGCTGTCAACAGGAGTTGTAGTTTAAAGTCGATGACCAAACCTCTTCATCTTCCGTTACTAACGAGTCTGAAGTCGTTAGTAAGGTCGTAAATTCTTTGATGCATGACTAAAAAATCGACACCAGGTCGAGCGGTAATTTTATCTCCCTTCCTCCAAAAAAACTAGCAAATGGAATAGCATGCGCTTTTATCCAAACTGCAGCAAATCGGTTTGGCGTACAGAGTTAAAAAAAACGTTTTGTTAATATGGACGCGGCTGGGCATAAGTGTGGGAAGATAGTGGTATTTACCACGGATGGTAAGAGTTTGGATGGGGAGGCAATGATGCTGTTGGGGCAGTTCAGGCTTGTCGCGTTCTCATTCGTTCTTGAATTTGTACATGCATGTCTATACATACATGCATGCATGTATAGACATGTATGTCTAGACATGTATGTCTAGACATACATGTTTAGGCATACATGTGCAGGTGATGGCCTACTGTTCGGTATGAGCAATTAGCTACCCGACTCAATTGACTCATCTAATTCCGACACCCGGACTAATTGACTAGACTAATAATAATCTAATTGACTATAAGGTCTTTAGCAACGTCGTAAAGCATTATTTGTGTCAACGTTAACAAGAAAAGACAAATCGATAACAATTGTTTATCCGCTTTATACTATGCTATTTGAGCAGTAGAAACGCACGTTACGGTCGAAGTTAACATTCATTGACCGTGAAAATTTAATCATTTGCACACTTGGCATAAAGGAATCTGCATGCCACATTTATGAATAATCGGATCATTTATTTTTAATAACTATTATTTTGCAACTATACTTTTTTTATCACAAAACTTGTATCCAATCTATTATAAATTAACATAAAATGTTATTAAACAAAATTGTATCTATGTATCATGAATGTCTATGAATTTATCACAAGAAAAGATATGGGGAAAAAAAGCAAAGATACAACGAATGCTTTTTCAGTTTTGATGTTTGTGGCTGATTAAAATGAAAATGAAGTGACTACATAAATTTCAAAACTATAACATTTAGAAAATTTAAATGAAACTTATAATAAGTTGAATTTACTCATATACATGATTTAAATTGAAAACCATGAATATAAGTATGTATGAATATGAGTATGTATTATAGTAGTATATTTATAAATAAATAACATAAAAAGTTTTTTTTAAATAAATGCTGCATTCAAATTGATAAATGTCTAATAATTTATGAAACAAATATAAATTAAATACTGGCATACATTTTGCCACATGGACAATTTTAATTGTTAGATTAGTGGTATTTATATGAAAATTAATCCATTTCTTCTGAAAATGTTAAGTAACAATTTCCTTTTTTAAAAAATAAAAATGTATAAATTTGCATTGTATAAATTATTATTAAACATTAATTAATTATTTTAATATTAATTATTTGTATAAATAAAATAAAAATGTATAAATTTCTCCATGTGTTAAAATTTTTCGTGCATTTCGAAATGTAAACAAAAGGCGAAATTAATGTTCAATTGCTATTAAAAATATTTGTTTTATAAAAGCTATTTAAATAGTTTATTTTATTCTAATAAAACTTGAATTGTTACGACGTAAAATCAAATACGGTTCCGTTAAACATTAACTTCCTAACAAGACATAGCTGATATAAGAGCGCCATCTCTTGACAAGAAAGTAAACCAATACAACTACACTGAGTGATTTATCATTTTAGACAATAGTACAAGTAGCAGTCACAAAAAGAAGTCAATCATAATAAAAGGGACGTTTCTTTTACAATTCCAGACATGTACATCTTTTTTTTTTTTTTTATTTTCAAAGGGGATTTTCTTCTTCTGTCCTGAGTGACTGGATACAATAAATATCATTTTTTAACCTTGCTGTTAGAAGTCAAGGTGAAGGTTTTATTAAGGATTGTTTTTTTCTTTTTTTTTCCAGTCTAGTCAGAGTATAAAAAAATTAACAATAATAACTGCTTTAGCCAATTAAATATAATAATGTAGTAGAAATAACACACATAGCTTGCAATTGCTGTTATCTTAGAAGTGAAAATAAATTAAATATATAGGCACTTTTATAAAGATGTTTTAAAATAAATTTATCTTAAGAAAATTTTTTTATTTATAGTAATAGTATATCCATTCATTATATATATATAAAGGTATTTATTGGAAAATTTAAATATACACTTTTTAAACAAATATTTTGTATCGGACAATTAATTTTTTAAAAAGTTTACATTTTTAAACAAGATGAATTATTGATTCCTGTATGTATATTTTCTTACATTTATCTCCTTTAAATAATAATAATAAAAAAAAAAATTCTTTTGCCATTTTCAAACATTTCAATTAAAATTTCGTATTCTGTATACAATAATCAAAATTTGAATGAATTTAATTTAATTAAAATTTTAAAATAAATTGAATAAAATGAAATTTAATTAAATTAAATTGAATGAAATTAAAATATTAATAATTTATGTATTTATTTACATGATTCTAAATTATTACTGATGATGTCCAAATTCAATATGAAATTGAAAGACATCTTAGAGCAGGATATAGGATTGAACTTTATATTATTTGCAATAGAAAATTAAATGGAATCAACTTAAAATAAAGTTAATTTTAAATCAATATGCCAACGTCATGAATTATTTTTTTTTTATATAATAAATTAATCCATTTTTTGTCTCACGATAGGAAATAACTAGAAAAAAATTACAACAGGTTTCACACAAAATTTAAACATGTTTTCAATTTCGTAGTGTAGAATTTAAAATTTGTAACCAACAGTAACAAAAAATGCTGTTACCAAAATAGAGTGCTTAAAGATTTTAATTACGTAAATTCTAATCTATTTAAAAATTTTAAATAAACCACGCAATGACTGTAAAAACTATCTATAAACATACGACATGAATTTGAACTTTTACAAATATATATATACGTTCAGTGATAAAAGATTTAATAGATCAATTGCTAGATAACATAACACATTTCAGTTCACATATTTTAAAATGAAATGGCCTACTTCTATATAAAAAAAATGAGAGAGAAATGTTATTATAATAATAAAAAATATCCTTTTCTTTCTTTATAGATATTATCACTAGAAAATGTATTGGTTAACAATTTTGTGGACTAAATTAAAAAAAAATGGGAAAATCGAATATTTGTTATTTTCTATTACATATCTTAAATAAAATGTAAAGAAAGGAGAAAATCATACACAGAATGCTTTCTAAATCTTATAATATATTGAAAAATATTTAAAAATATAAATACTAATATAAAAAAATATTTTACATTTATTTCTTATAAATGTATAATATTTCTCAATGTTATACATTTATAAGAAAGAAATTTGTAACAAACTGTTTTTTAACTGGCTTCCTAATTGATTATTTTCAGACACAATACATATATTGAGTGAAAATATTTTAAATTTTCGAGATATATTTAGAAAATATTTTATTACGAAATAATAAAAATATCTTCGGAATTTTTACTTTTTTTTTTAACAGACAAAATAGTATACGTCGAAAATAAACAATCGGTATATAAAATAAAAGAAATTCTGTCAACTAGATGGACGCACAATACATATTAAATGTTTACAGAATATTCGTGTAGTTGCCAATTTTTATAAAAGAAAGAGAAAATCGCGCAATTTGTCAATCAATTTAAAAATTAAAATACAGATAATACATTTCTATATAAAATGTAATTTTACCCCAATAAATGTTAGATCTGAAATTTATTTTTATGACAATAATAATTTAAAGTTATTTACTATAATTTAAAAGAATGAAATTGGCAGGAAAAAAATCGCAAACGAATGAATCACTATTACTTCCGATAGATGGCGCCACAGTTTAAATTCACAAAAGCACTATCCAGATATTTATTTTGATACATTTAACTGACGAAATTTTTATACATTTAATTATATATGCATATATACACTAAATTACATAGTATAATTAAAATAATCAAATAAAGATTCTGATGCTTCATATATTATTGATGTAATAAGTGTTTTAGAATTTTTTTAAACTAATTGAAGTAATACTTTTATAACATTTTCAAAACACTTACCATTAATATAACTATTATTATTTTTTTTTTTCACATAATCTCTGGCAGATAAAATAGAAGAACTTACCTATAAAAGAAGAAAAAAAAAGATATTTTAGGGAAAAATAAATTATATACATAATATTTATTATAAATTGTTTTCGTAATATTATTATCTCCATTTAAACATTTAATAAATTACATTGATGGATTTACTTAAAAAATATGATTTTTGTATAAAATATTAAAGACAAAACACATTTTTGGTTATAAAATAAATATTCGTAAATAGACGATTAAAATATATTATTAAAAAAAGTTCACTAATCCAATAAAAATAATAAATTAATTATATTTTCCTGAAATAATTAATTAAATATTAATGTAATTATTTGCATTCTGTAATTTATTTTCATAAATCATAGACCTAATGTATTTATTTAACATAATACAATTTCAAAACAAATTAAAGAATGTTTTTAGAAACTTCTTGAATAATAATAATAATCATCATGAATGTAGCATATATTATTCATTAACGATGTTCACACACACGCATTATTTGTTCAATTAATAGTATGGCTAACTATTTTTGAAAAATATTCTCTATAATAAAAATAATATATTTAAATAAAAAAATATTCATTTTTCGAAAGAATTAATTAACAGATACAATTACAGACACTTCAGCAAATTAAATAATTAAAGTACTGTAGAACAAACAATAATTTTAAAAGTTGGTTTCACTGCACAATACAACAAAATAGCGAAATAATAACAACAAAATATGATAAATATGATTGATAGATTTTGATTAATTAAGTTAAACTGATATAGATTTTGTTATATTCACATGATTGCAAAACTGCACTCGTATACAATTTCCACAAAAAATATAATTATTAATTAATACATATTACATATATAGGAGATATAATTATTAATTAATTAATACATATTATTATTCCACATTCTCCAAAATGAAATCTTACATATTATAACACAATTTATGATTTAAGAATTATTATGTATATGTATATATATATATATATATATATATAAAATTAATATTGTTATATAATAGTTATTAATTTATTGTTTAATTAATGCATTGTTAATTATTAGATAACAATTATAATTATATACATATATATACAATTTAAATGCTGATATAAAATTTTTTTTTCCATTTTCATTCATTAATTGCATATTTGACGTTTTAGTGAAGTTAAGGAATATTTGTTAATAATATTTTATTATAGCGTTTATGTAACTAATTATTCATAGTTTTGTCATCCATTGAAATATTATTATCCTCAAGATTCAAGTAATCCAAATGCAAAAAATTTCATTTTAATTTATTTAGAAACATAAAAATTATTAATAATTCTTGTATCATATGAACATATAAAGATTTAGAGAATACAAAACTTGGCCAAGTAAATATGAACTTCAATTTTACTAGAGTTCCTTAGATGAACCCCATTGAACTTATTTTGGAGGAAACATGACCAGGACCAGGGTGACAGAAAAAAAAAAAAAAGCCTGTATTTTAAGATTGGCTGCTGACAAAAACACCTGCATTATATGAACTTTATACATACGCGAATGCGAATCAAAAGTATTTACGAGAAACCACGTCAATCATTTCGGTTTAGTGGAGAAAGCCAGCACAATAATTAAGTGGCGGAAAATTGCCTTCATTGTCAAGACGTAGCATGAAAAAGCCGGACCAAATCGATTATCTTCGAATTCGATGAACCTTTTGTGATTTTTCAGCGGTTAAATTGTCATTCAAGGCTCATTTCAAAACACGCGAAATCCACGTTTCTTTTTTTTTTTTTTTTTTCGTGAAAAAGATTTCCCGCCTGTTTTTCTATTTATTTATTTATTTCTTAAAATTGGCTAATTATCGTTTGGCGGCGAGGAATTATTCCACTGCTGCCATTCGCTGAAAGAGAAATGTAGAGAAATATTCTCTGACGACAGGAAAAACGAATTAGCGAAAGAATAATTTAAAAACTGACATGGACGTTAACCCAGTAACCTTTGGGGTCTTGGAGAACAATCGGAAGGTTTTTCTGTTCGAATATTCTAAATGATGTTCGAAAAGGTGAAGATTGGAATACAGAAAAGATCTCGTTCTAGGAAAGAATAATCGTGATGGAAGATTCGAAGACCACATACTGGGGTTCCAATTTCACGCATTCAAATGCTGCAATAGGAAATCAAATGTGGACCAGTGGAATAAGTCATGAAAAGGTTGAACAAGAATTCTTCGCATGCAAAGAAATGCTTAAGATGCGTGGGAGTTGTTTATTTTGAAGGATGTTTCCGTCTTTTTTAAAAAAGCATTCTTTCATTGTAACACATTTTCCTTTTCAGATACCTTCGACTTCTTTCGTAAAAGATGAGGAAAATGATTTCGTTTCAAACCATCGTTTTCAAGAATATAAGCACGCTGAATAAATTTGTGGTGTTTCCTTTTTCTTTCTACTATAAATAGTAAATAATAACAGTTTGGAGATGTTTCTTTCTTTTTTGATGGAATTTATTTACGAATAAATTAACTTCTAAAATTATACTACTAATAATAGAATATTTTTAAGGGAATCTCAAAAACAAATTATTCATTAAAATAAAAAAAAAAAAAAAAAAATGAGGAAATAAAACTGATAAAATTCAGGAAAATCTCACGACGAGCTTTCGGATATAAATCTTTAAGAATCTTACTTTAGAATAAATACACTACTAATTGTATTTAAAATAATATACTAGTACGCATACCAATATAGTCGCAGACTGTTTATTTTTATTCTTATATGTTCCGCATCTCAATATTTTATGTTATAAATTTGATCAATTAATTCACTGATTAATTTTAATGATTGGTTAAACTAGTAGAGATGCATCAAAATTATTCAATGACAGCATCTATTAAATAGGGCCTGATGGTAGAGTGACCACTGTGGCGTTTGGTACCACAGATTTCGGGTTGGAGTCCCGGAGGTACTATAGATGTTTGTAGTGGTTGTTCGGAATGTGCTTTAAATCGTAAGTTTCGGTCTAATATGATTGTAGAGTGTTGGACGTAGGATTGACAAGCATACCTCTTAAAAAGAAAAACATCTTTTGTCTCGAAATTTGCCAGTGGGCAGACGGTCTTGGCTATCATGGGGTTGTTACGTCACTGATAATGATGATTATCTATTAAATAATCAATGTGTGGTGGTAATAACAAATAATAAGAGATATTTGTTATTAGCAAAGTGTAAAGGATTAACAGTTGTTTTATTCCCAATGCGAATCTGCAAAGAATCTCATGCCATTACTTCAAAGGAGCTAATTGCTTTAATAAGTATAAAACCAAGGACCGTAAAATATTATTGCCCTTTTTAACTATTCACGAGATTCATAATTTACGACACACGCATAAAACAAGAAATTAACCTTCTTCATTATTAAACAGTTGCATTGTTTTCCAAATCCAATTACCATATATTTTTTTTTACATTTTCTATTGGTTAATTAGTAACACGGCATAATAAATAACAAAAAACCACCTTTGCGAAGTTAATAATTTTAGTGGATGGATATAAATATAAAAATCCGCGCATAGTAGTAGCCACAACCATAAATAAACAGACGTAACGAAAGAGTCGAAACCATTGAAGCGTGGCTAATAACAGTTCGCCTTGATAATGACTGTCGACACAAACCGACATTAACATTCGAGACGTACCGTTATCTCAAGGAGTGAGATAGCCTTCTCAGTAAAAAGAATAAAGGACTTTCTCACACTATTTCAAAGACGAGTTGTCTCGCACGCAAAAGTTCTTGGTGGCTTTTTCGTGGTTTTATTTATTTATTTTTGTTGCAACATAACCGAACAGTAGCTGTTTTCCACAACATTTGGCGATGAGGCCGTATTAAAATGTCATAGATAATAATAGATCTCATACATAAAGGAAATTTATTTCTAATGAAAAAGGAAATTAAATAGTTGTCTGGAAAATATGACTGGCAGATTACATTTAGGTTCATCTTATATACAGGGTGATTAGAATTAAAGTTCCACTTTCAAAATGCTGTAAAATAAGAACCACTCGTCACGAGTTTAAATTTGAACTGAAGATGCTTGAAGAAGGGGAAACGGTAAGGCACCAAAAAAGTTCCACCTATATTTCCCGTTCAATTTGGTATGACCTTGCCGTGGTGGATGGGTTTCCCACTAACTTTCCACCGATTCAAACTTAAACATGTATGAATCTTGTTAAATATCAAACTGTAACCGTGCTTCCTCTTACGCACTAATAGAGTGTTCCCTTGTGGCCTTCAGGAGAAATGATCAGTAGGCATCGAGACTCTCACCCTAGAAAATGTACGGCGCACCCAGGCTGCCTCACATTTACTATCTCCCATCCTGAGAGGAAATAACTTTATTTTCGGCTTAGAAGTGGAATCCTTCCACGAATGTATATCTTCTAAATGTGTTAATTATTGTATATGCATGTGGTGTTTGTGAGAGTGTAAATAAGGTTGTTGTGTTCACAAACCTATGTCTCAACACAACCACATCCAGCTGCATAAACAACCGACGCCACTACACTCTTGTTTTATTATAATGACTAAACTATGATGCATTGATATTTTTTTTTGAATAAAAATCAATTTGAAAATTTCTATGTAAGCAATGTGACTTATTTTCCTTTACGAAAAATATACGCATCTTGCTGCATTTCATTGATTTATTATTATTTTTTTAAATATGGCTAGTAATTTTAAAAGTTTTATTGTATGCATTTCTAAATATTATTTTAAGAAAGAATCGTAGACCAAGAGAGGATAAACATTTCTGGCAAAAATAAAAAATTTTATTATTATTATTATTTTACTATAATTATTAAATTTCCCATAATCAACGGATTCGTTTTTTATTGTCACTTTCTATACGCAAACATCTATAAAATAAGCAGTTAACTAAATAGTATTTAATTTACAGCAATGACAGTGAATGCAAGAATTAAAATGAAGTATTTAAAATAAAAACTACTGAAGTTGTACTAAGATTCGTATTCTATATAAATTTTGGATCTAACTTGACCTATAGAAACAAATGAAGTAGAAATTAAAAAAAAATTCTTTTAAATAAAATCACAGCAGATAACAATCTGCTGTGATTTAAAAATTACTGATTTAAATAACTGCATATTTAAATCAGTAATGTTACTAGATAAAACAGAATTTTACAAGTTTAATGTGATATATTACTAGATCACATTAAAGAGATCCTTCGACATTTTCAGATAATTTTCATGGATTGCATAAAAGATTTATTTAATTTTAAAAACGAAAAAAATATATATATTTATTGATTTAACAAAAAAATAAAAATTTTTAATAAATGAAAATATTAGCCAACAATCTTCAATAAATGTGCCGATCTAATGATAAAAATAATTAAAACTTTGGAATATTAAAATCATTATCTTGATACAAGAATTCATGAAACATAAAATTACGTAACACATTTTGTATGAATACATTGTCTCTTTAAACTAAATGACATATTTAACTTTCATAGTTTACTTTAGTAAAAGAATATTAATATTAAAATAATTACTTCGAAAAAAATTTAAATATTATGTTAATTTATTTTAATGAAGTCTCAAAAATTCATTAACTTAACGATATTTATCGTTGATTAATTTGTAACAACATATAAACAATAAAAGTAGGCAAATCATTTTTTATAACAGTTCACACCTGTTATCTCTATGACAGCGTTGACATTTGAATTATGGGACAAATGTGCGAAAACCTGAAATTGGCAGTCCATGAATTAAGTTGTTAATATAGGTCAGAAAAAGAACACTTTCAATCAATGATAACTACAATTAATGACAGTTGGCTCGAATCCCATTAAACGTTTCCTTAATGACATATCTACCTACATGTGTACAATTTGCAACGTTTTTTTTTTTTACCTTGATGTTCGTTCTCTTTAATCAGTTTTCGTCCTTAAAATATGTAGTTCAAAAATCCGTATACCCAGGGCCGGATTTTGATATAGGCTAACTAGGCTTCAGCCTAGGGCCTCAAGATCAAGAGGGCCTACATTCAAATTGTTAGCAAAATTAGAATGACACTATTCTAAAAACAGTAAACACTGAATCAAAAATAAGGAGAAAATCTACACATAAGACTCATAAACAAACATAAAAATGTATTGGTTAAGATCAACGCGTTCGGCTCATTGTGTCTGTTCGTTTGTATATACTAGATAGCACCAAAGTATAGTTCATACGTTCAGTTATTTGATAGAAAATAGGATAATTTTTATTGCATATTTTATTTTCGTGGGAAAATATTTTTATTATTGAATTTTTGTTTCTTTGTAAATGTTGCGGGTTATGGTTGATGAGTTATTGTTACGAGTACTCTATAGGGTGCTGAGAATAAATGTCCAAATAAGTGTTTTCGACTTTTTTTTTTTATTTATTATCCGTGCCACATTTTTTATAAAGATTACTACCCATCACAACATGTTTCTTTTAACGTATTGATATATATCACAGTAATGAAAATATTTTATTATCCATCATCTAATTTACAAACTTAAAAATGGGAGGCGAAAGGACCTCATAAGTGGAATAGCCTAGGCCTCTTTTCATCTAAATTCGGCTCTGCATGTGTACAATCTGCACCATTTTCTTTTTACCTTGACGTACGTTCTCTTTAATCAATTTTCGTCCTTAAAAGATGTAGTTCAAAATCCGTATAGCATGAACACGTGAGAGGAAATAGCTTGGCGCGAAAATCCGTTACAGGCATGTGGAGATACGGTCCGCTTGGCGAGCATAATCCTCCGGGCTTCAAGGTCATCTGCTCCCAATATGCACCTTGATTAACAAATCCGATAATGCGGAGTTAAAAGAAAAAAAGCACACAAAGATCAGCCTTTAGCGTGTTTTCAATGCTAGCTTTTAATTGTATGTTGCAAAGCAAGCCAGACATGCGATAAAAAACACCAAAGAAAGAATACAGAATGTCCCATTGGCTTAGTTTGAAAGACACAACATAACACATTCTTGGCTTTTAAATTAAGTTAGCACGATTGCTAAACTGTCATGAGCCAATTCATCAAATGAGGTCCAGTGGAATTTATGAGGTATGCCAAAGAACAATCAGTGAAAGCCTTGACTTGCAAAAAGGACATTCTTCGAGATTAAGTAATTAGGTTAAAGAAAGAAGAGGTAATGATTTAGTAGTTAAAGTACTACTAACAATGTGCTTTCATTGTGAGTTAGTGAAAGTATTTCTGACAGGTGAAATGGCTGCTGTTTGATAAAATATCTCCTCGTACGGATTAAGAACAGATAACAGGAGAAGGCATTTGTATCTTCAGGATTCATTGCGCATCTTTCATTGCATGCAAAACGTTATCAAACTGGAATTAGGTAATTGCTTTTTAAAGAATGCTACGTGAAAATTATTGCCAAAGACGATTTGGATGACTAAAGAATGAAGGACAAATGGCAAGCTTCTTTTTAATTTATATTTTAATTATGAATACTAGTTACAACTATAGGATATTCAGTAAAACAAGAATATATAAACTCATGTTTGTGAAAATTGCAACACCATGAAGGACTTAACGCGAGTGAGCTGAAATTTTCAGGAAATGCGAATTAGCGCATGATATGCAAATGATTAGAATTTCAAACCCGTAGCGCATGCGTATGCTGAGCAGCGCCCTCTGAACGGCGGATGGATCCGAATAAATAGACGGCTGTAGCGAGGCGTGTATGGTTATCGGTGGTTATCTGCTAGTGATAAACGTTAGCTCAATCGTTACTTATGCCTCTTCGACGAAAGAGAGCGAGATTTGAACAACTTACAGAGTTTGAACGGGGAGAATCATCGGCCTTCGTGAAGCTGGATTGTCTTATCGTGCAGTAGCCGCTCGTGTGCAGCGCAACAGCAGCACAGTGATGCGTCTTTGGAAGCAGTGGACGGACGAGTGTCGGACAACTCGGAAATCCGGGAGTGGACCTCGAAATGTGACGTCCGCTCGCGATGATAGACACCTGGTCCGCATGGCGCTGACGGACCGTACAGCTTCCTCTAGACAATTGGCAGCACAGTGGTTAATAGCTACAGGTGTTTCATTGTGTGCTTCATCAATTCGTAGACGTCTGCTGCAGCGTGGACTGCGCGCAAGGACTCCTTTATACAGGATCCCTCTCACGCTAAACCATCGCCGCCTGCGGCTACAATGGGCCGCTCAGCATAGAGACTGGCGTGCTGATTAACAGCATGTCGTGTTTTCTGACGAATCTCGCTTTAATTTGTGGTACCATGATGGCCGCATTCGTGTCAAACACTATGCCGGTGAACGCCACCTTCCGGAGTGCATTATCGAACGCCACAGTGGACGAACACCCGGAGTTATGGTCTGGGGTGCCATAGCATATCATGGACGATCTCAATTGCTAAGAATTGTGGGCAATCTGAACAGCAACCGGTACATCAATGAAGTTCTACAGCCTCAAACTGTTCCCTTCCTTCAAAGCTTGCCAGGAGCTGTATTTCAACAGGACAATGCTCGCCCTCATATCGCTAGGGACTGTTCAATCCTTCTTTGCAACGCGGCAGGTACAGCTTCTTCCTTGGCCTGGGTATTTCCCGGATATGTCTCCGATTGAACATGTGTGGGATTTCGTTGGTCGGCGTCTCGCTCGTGATCCTCGCCCTGTTGCTTCTGCACACGAACTTTGGATGCGCATACAAACAATATGGAATGCTCTTCCTCAGGCAGATATTCAAAATTTGTTTGACTCCCCTGCCACGTCGTCTCTTGTTATTGTTTGTTTGCTTTGAACATTTAATCATTTATTTGTACCACTACCACTCAACTGTGTATTAAATTTCATTCAATTATGACGATTCCTTCGTGGTGTTGCAATTTTCACAAACATTTTATATATATATATTCTTTTATATTTCTTTAAGATGTGAAATTTCTTTATATTTGAAGTTTATCTGTTTTTAAAATTTTTAGTAGACATTGACTCTAATAATACTAAAAATAATAGTGGAATGTTCTATTGGGAATTCCGACTCTGTACCATAATTTTATGAACTACAATCTTTACTAATGAATTTAGAAATAAATTCAATGGCTTCCATCGAACTTATATATCTATAAAAACAGTTATTGCTAGTCAATATTGTTCAGGAACACCACGATATTTGATTCCCTTGTACTCTTCAGGGGACACGACAACAATAATAACAGTTATTGCATAACAAAGTATTTTTTACTATTTTAAAGGTGCAGTACTTGCCTTAATTTAAAAACAGTCCTGTACTCTAAATTTGCTTACAAAAAAATATGTATCCTATAAATAATAGTGTTAATTAATAGATAACAAAGTATTGTCGTATAGCTGAAATAAAATTGTGCATTTTAATCGCAAAGATGCTCTATTTGGAATGCATTAAATTTTATTTGTTCTTAATGATAGAATAATTTCTATAAGTTCTTCTTTCATTGTTGGCGGCCTGAGAGCCAATTGGCTAGTACTCTGGCGCTCGGTACTACAGGTTTCGGGTTCGGATCCTGACGGTGCCGTGGATGTTTGCAATGGTTAGGAATCTACTTTAAGTCGTAGATTCCGGTCTCACAGATTCCACCGATTGCTCTCCTTTAACATTTCTGCAATGATTTGCACCATCGAAACTTCCAAGAATGATCACGATAAACCAAACGAGAAGAAACAGCTCTTTGTGCACATAAACGCAACCGCAGCTACAAGAGAGCTTTTTTAGAAGAAACACCATTTAGTATCGAATTTCCCACATCCACAAAGAAGTAAAAATTCGCATTTCTAATACAGTTTTAGCAATAGTTATGTTTCAGAATCCACGTTAAACTGTAGGTCCGTCCTATAAGTAGCCTATAGAATGAAAAAATTACCGTACAGCGACAAATCAAATCTTTCATTGTGGATCCAAAATAGTTTTTTTATAAGCCTCAGTGCAGAGAAAAATTTTTTTTTACTCAACTTGGTATGCTGCTAAAGTAATCACTGCCTTTGATAAGAAATCACCGCCTTCCTAACATTTAATTCTAATATTAATTCTCAGAATTGGGGCCTGACGGCCGAGTGGCTGGCGCTCTGGTGCTCAGTATTTCGGGTTCGAGTCCCAAGCGGTGCCATGGATGTTTGTAGTGGTTCGAAATCCACTTCAAATCTGTAGATCCCAGTCTATCATTGTCACAGAGCGTTGCGGGCATAGTTATCCGCGTGCGTAGTTATAGTCCGCGCTATTTTCAAGCTATACGCATCTCCTGGGTAACGTCGGTGCAGGGCTTGCCTTAAGGCATCCAAGACAACTGTCTAAGTGTTTGCCAGCTGCATTAGAAAAAAAAATATTGTTGATCTAAAATAGCTTTTTATAAGACTGATAAGTTGAGAAAAGTTTGTGTGCTGTGTTGTGAAAAGTTTTATAATACTCAACTCGGTATGTTGTTAAAAGCAATCATTGTCTTAACTAACGGTTGTATTATTGAGGGATACAATTAAATTGCCACTTTAACATTTAATTCTAACATTAATTATCACAATTTAAAATACATTATAAAAGAGACGTTGATAGGATTTTTATATCGACTCTTGCAAAACTACTCGTCTCCGACTCCCCACTTCTTTTTAACTAGCTAGTTCACTTACATTTCGACCATTCACAGAATCGGCTCTCTTTCACATTCCTGAAATCATTTGCACCATTAAAACATCCAAGAATGATCACGATAAACTATAAAAGAAGAAACAGTTCTTTGTGCCCATAAACGCAACCGCAGCTACATGAGAGCTTTTTCAGAAAATACACTATTTAGTACCGAAATTCCCACATCCCCAAAGAAGCACGAAATCACATTCCTAATACAGTATCAGCAGTAGTTATGTTTCGGAATCCACGTTAATCCACGTAGGTCCCTGTCTAATTAGCCTAAAGAATACAAAAAATGACCGTAGAACGACAAATCAAACCTTTCATTGTTGATCCAAAAAGCTTTTTATAAGCCTCAGTGCAGAGAAAATTTTTTTTTACTACACAACGTGGTATGCTGCTAAAGCAGTCACTGCCCATTTTGCTAACGGTTGTATAATTGATGGATACAATTTAAATGCCTCCTTAACATTTAGGCGGCCTGATGGCCAATTGGCTAGAGCTCTGGCCTTTAGTATCACATGCTTCAGATTCGAATCCTGGCGAAAGCATGGATGTTTGTGAGTGGTTTAGAATCCGCGGCAAACTGTAGGTCCCGGTCAGTTTAGCCCTCGTGTGCACAAGATGACCGTTGAGCGACAAACCAAACCAAACCTTAACATTTAGTTATAATAGTAATTCTCATAATTTAATATATATATATAAAAAGAGTCGGCGATAGGATTTTTGTATCGACTGTTGCAAAACTGCTTGACTCCGACTCTCCATTTCCTCTAAATAGCTAGTTTACTTTCATTTGGACCACTCACAGATTCCACGGAAGGCTCCCTTTAACATTCCTGAAATCATTTGCACCATTAAAACTTCCAAGAACGATCACATTAAACTAAACAAGAAGAAACAGCTCTTTGTGCCTCTAAACGCAACCGCAACTTCAAAGATAAAACACAACGGCTACACAGAGTTTTTCAGAAGATACACCATTTAGTACCGAACTTCCCACATCCACCAACAAGCAAAAAATGGCATTCCTAATATAGCGAAGTCATGTAGGAAAAGTATTTCTCCCCTGTGGGCGTCCGTACCTCGCTCTGCATGGAGTCAAGACCCAACCTTGAACCACTTCATTCACGAAAATTCCCTTCCCTCCCCCGACTTCATGAATGCGAATTGAAGAGCCGCCGAGGAGGGTATGACCTAAAAACAGCAACGGGGTGGGTCCGTCTCCAACGAAATTACCCTTTTTTAAGTGAGGCGTAGCTGCAAATTACAAGCCAATCTTGAAACCTACGGGTTCGGTAATGGTATAAGGAAGTTGCTTCCGCATTGGAAGCTCTACAGTATGATGGATTTTGTTTTTGTTTTGCTAAAGAAAGTGATCCGTATTATTTGTGGACTTTCCATGTCAGGTAGCTTTTTTGTGGAGAGTTAAAAAATGAGTGATGATCATGGCGTACCCGCACATTTCAGGGACGTTCCATAAATTGTATAGATTTTCCTCAGTTATATTTTTTTCTTTACGAATTTATGAATAAAGTGAATAGATTGATAAAAGTCCTTTTTTTTTAACGAATTTTCAGACTTAATATTGGAGTAATATTTATAAATATATATATATATATATATATATTGTTCTAATGCAGCTGGAAAACATTTAAACAATTGTCTTTAATGCCTTAAGGCAAGCGCTGCACCGACATTACTCACTCAGCATTACCCAGGAGATGGGTGTAGCTTGAAGATAAGCTACGGACGCGGAGTAACAATACCTTCGCAACACTCTACGATCCTGTTAGACCGGGACGCACGGTTTAAAGTGGATTAGGAACCCCTACAAACATCCATGACACCGCCGGGATTCGATCGCCAGAGCGCTAGCCACTCGGTCATTCAGGCCCTATATTTATAAATATATCTTCTATTAAAAGTAAAATTACTGTTTTTTTTCCACTTATCATCAAAAATAATGTATTGCACAGCTGGAGTTTGACGTACAATAAATCAAATGCAAAATTATGATACAACAGGAGAAGCTTCTCGAAGAATACATGAACCTCTTATAGATGGATGAGATTCGATGAGAAAATAATTAATTTACAATCTTTATTTTTACCGATTTTTTTAAATCACATATTTTCTTTACTGTAGATCTATCTTTATTGTGCATTTTGCATGTAATTACAGTAGAATTATTTGTCTGCAATTTCTAATAGAAATAACAGCCCTCCCACATAAACGTTCTACATTACCACATTCTTACTATCTTTATATTTATAATTCTTCTGTACATGTGTTTGTCACTGAACTCCTCCTAAACGGCTGGACCGATTTTGTGTGTCTGACAAAACATGGAGAATGTTTTTTGCTATCCCCTTTGCTGTAAGTCGCCACTAGTGGATGCTGCAGTACATCGACTTCTATACCGTTCAACCAATTGGTAATACTATATATTTAAGTATGGAAAATAGATCGCTCTATAAACTTTATTGTTACTTGCCACCAGAGGGTGCTGCAGCATTTCATCTTATATGGCGTTCAAATGAAGTCGACGAAAATGAGTATGCACATATATTGGAACATGGAGAATATAGTCGAGATATGTAATTTTCTACAATGCATTTTTTTAGCAGGACAACACATACCGGGTTCTCCTGGTATAATAAGACAAAAAACTATCTAAAAGACAAAGCCAACAAAGGAATTCACAAATAAATTCTAGTAACACCATTTGTTTATACAACAAAGTGTTAGCAACGTTCTTCCCTATACATACATTTTCATGTGTTTCATAGCAAAGCCATAAAAAATATAGAAGTCAATTTATTCAAAATACAAAGTGCGTACAAGCCATAACAACGAAAGTGAAAATCATTAAATATACAAAATAAAAGTGTGAACAACAGAAACTGCGGAGGCAGATAAGAGAAAAAAAGAAAAAGAAAAGTACATAACATTGAAAAAATAAGAAATAAAATTTCAAGGTAATCATCAAAAACCATAAGAAATTGATTATAATGTTCTGAAAATAGCGTTATCAACACACACACACTTTTTATTTACATATATCAGTTATATTAAAATGTCTGCTGTATAAATTGGTGTCATTCATTAAAGGATATTACAAAATAAAAAAAATGCTCTTTTTTTCCTCTCCACAAAGAAAGATGAGGCGTATGTGCAAATTACAAGGTAATCCAAACGCGCGGGTTTGTAAATGGGAAAGAAGATGCTTCCGCATTGTATAATGGATTTGTTTTGGCTTTAAAAAAAATGGTGGGTATTATTTGTCGACTTTTCCATTCAGGTGACGTGGCAAGCGGTTTTAGATGAGTAATGATAATGATTCCAGATAATTAAAAGGGATGTTCATCAACAGAAAACGGAGACGCAAAATTACAGGGTGAATTAATAACATAAAATAAACACACACTGGTTTCATTTCAACAAATGGATCGACATTCATTAATGTAGAATAATGAAGTTATGGAAGTGAATTTTATAATATATGTTAAATATTACTGGATGTATTTCGTAACATTTAAATTTTTCATCTTAAGCAATTTACCGAAAATGAGTAAAGATAGGGCTAATGCAGGGATAGGAGGAAGGCGGGAGGGACCGGTGGTGGGACTAAGGGGATTGACGAATAATTTCTCATTATTCGTCAATTTGGACAGATAATGAGGAGAGAATCACCCTCATCTAGCTCATACCTCATACATCTTTAATGATTTGCATGAAAATGGTTCAAATTTAATGTTAGTTTAAAAATGATTATAATTCACGTATGGGCTCCTCATCTTATCTGTACTTGTACTATTACTACTATACCACACCACATCACATCACATCACATCACTGTACCCAGAGCTAAGTTGCCCCTTTACAGTTTGGAAATGATGTGGGTGAGAAGTCTGATTGGGCTCTGTGACAATCTACGGTCATATGAGATCGGGAGATACGGTTTAAACTGGATTCCGAACCACTGCAAACAGACGTGGCACCGGCGGGATTCGAACCCGAAATCTGTGGTACCGAGTGCCAGAGCGTTAGCCACTCGTTCATCAGGCCCCGGTCTAATATGACTATAGACGTACGGCCCTACCCTGTAAATAGAATAAAACATCTCCAGTCTCGAAATCTGCCGGTGAGCAAACGGTCTAGTGCGCTGTTGCGCCAATGAAGAAGAAGGAAATTTATATGACAAATAAAACTCATTAATTGACAGTAAATTTTGTTGTTGTTCCTGAAACTCTTCTTTTGCATTCAAAAATAGCATAACATTTGAAACTTTTGATTAAACCTTGGAAGTTAATCTAATAGTACAAACACGGGAAAAAAAATCTAACAGTACACAGTTAGTTATTTTCCATTACAGAAAACAAAGCAGTCAATAAGTTTGAAGAGAAGTTAGAAAGGTTCTTTTGTGTTGAAAGTTTCCCCAAACAAAAAGCCTCAATTATGCAAAATACATTAATCGAAGAAAGTGGATCCCGAAAATTTTTATTCTGAAAGATTGGCTTAAAAATATTTCGGCAAACTTGAATTTAAGTAGTTAATGGCTTTTAAACAACGCATCATTAACAAAACAATGGAAAACAATACCCGAAGGCAACATCTTCAACACATCGATTTTTAAATAACTCAAATATTTAATTCTTATCGGGAAATGCATCATAACTTAAAAGCTAAAAGAGAAAAAAAAAAAAAACCGTACAAGCTGTGCTTTTATTACCACTACAATAGAATTTTCAAGAAACAAAATTACTTTAATGATATCCTTCAAAGATTTTTTTATGTATATATGAGTAACCTCACACAACACCAATTTTTGTTAGGTTGGTATCCAGTAATCCATTATAAATAGCCTCCAGCGAGAAGCGGATTTTTTTTTAGAAGAATTTGATGATGGAAAAATAAGAAGAAAGAAGACAATAGCCTGAAGATTAAAATAGAATTCAAAAATGGATATCCTCTTGGTTTTATTCAGATGCACGCGAGTGTTAAATAGGCAACACACATTCCGTTTTGTTATTGAGAAAAAAATATTTTAACCTTCGTTGGGCATATAGAATATCTTATAATAAATCAGGATCTCTTTTCAAAGAATATTGATTATAAGAATTAAACACCGATGCGTTTAGTGTGTGCCTGAATTAATGAAAAAAGTAGTTCATGATAAATAAATTAAGACTGATAGAATTGGAACGATTTTGGTAAATATATATGCCATAAAAAAAAAATAAATATTTCGTTTTTTGCGCCATAACGGATGCATGATCTGAAGATGAAATTTGATTATTATTATTATTATTTATATTATTAATTAGTATTTTTTATATTATTATTCTTATTAATAATTTATTTTTTTGATACTTTCATCACAAGTTTAATTACGTTATACCCCAATCCATGTGTGACGATATCTATGCTTTTTAGTACGTTTAAATATATCTAGTGATACAAATTTGAACAATTTGCGAAAGACTAGCAGATTAAAGCAAGTAAAAATAAATATGCTTAAAAAAAAAAAAGGATATTATTTTAGAATGAAATACAAATTTAATGAATCTAAAAATATAAATTAAAAATGTATCTAATGTATATTATTTACTTCTGATGTTTTCATCTTTACAAAAAAGTTTCCGATTTGAAATAGTTTTAACTTTTTTTTTTAAAGTTTGCTTTTATTTTATTTTTATAATTCATGTAAAAACTACAAAAAAAAAGGTATATTGAAAAAAATTAAAGACTATACTTTTATGTGAATAAAAAAAATTTTGTATTCCTTTCTTTTCCTTTTTTTTTTTTTTTTTTTTTTTTGAAGATTACTATTTTTAATTAGATAACCATTTGCAATAAAACAAATAAAATGCATACATGAAAAAAAAAAGAAATATTACAATTAAAAGAATAATAAAATAAAAAAAAGGAAAAAAATTTCATAACGGAAAGATATTTTTATAAAAATATAATTTTTTAAGATCACTTTTATTTAAATTTTTGGTGTGTAATGTTTATTGATAAATAAAATTTTACATACAACTGATTAAAATTTCGAAACCTAAAAGCAGAATTATTCCCACTTTCGTTTGTTATGAATTTAAATATTTAACCTTAATAATATTACAAAATTTTTTAAACAGTTTTCTAAATTTTTAAAATTTTGAATCATTTTCATTACAAAAAAATTAAAATATTAAATATATAATATTAAATGAGCTATGAAATATATATATTTAGATTTATTATTATCTGTTTAGTATTAAATATGTATTATATGTTAAATATAACACATATTTAGGCTAAATATGTTAAATGTTTACAAGAAGTTTTTAAAAAACCACGTAAGTTTAAAGATTTTTGTAGCAAATTTCTTTCTAAAAAGTCTAATAAACTTTCATACCTTAGTATTAAAAAAAATGTCGAAATTGGGACTGATTAATTTTAAATAATATAGTACGATAAATGAAAAGATATTTTGTAATTTAAATATTTTAATATTCAAAATAAACAAAATATATATTCCATTTATTACGGTTAAATTAGCTATGCTTTACTCCTTCATCCGAAGGTTATTAGCTTAGCGTGGGAGAGTTGTAAAGAAATCTCCTTGAATTTTGCACGTTTTGCGATAAAAATCAATTTTAAAAGCCTTTCAGAGATATCTGCCAGAAATGCCTTTCAAAAAAGAGCAGTTATCACCAAATGCTCATATCTTACGGAAGTATAAACAATTTTTAAAGGCAGAAAACACAGATCCATCCAGGAACTGAACAATAAACAACAAACAAATTCAGCAATCGAACTTTTCAAAAGGAAAAAAAGCAGGAAAAACATTCCACTACAATACGGCATTGTCCAGATAAAGATAAATCTTGAATTTCAGTTTCACTTTCCATGTCCGAAAAGAAGTAAATGGCCAATACAGGGGTCTGTCTCTACAAGCGAGAAGCAAAGAAGGTTAAACGATGCTACAATCGGAAAAAATTCCCAACAAAAGTATCCAGGTCACACACGTGAAAGACATTCGTGGAAACAAAAGGAATACGGGGTCCACACAGAGTATTTCCAAAGGAGATTAATGGTATCAAAGAAAATGATCATTTAAAACACAACACGTTGATGATTTTTTGTTCGGACCGTTAGCAAGAAAAAGAAACAACAAACAGCCCACTGGAAACAAAAACCTCCTCTGCTCACAAAAGCCTTAGATGAATGAAGTAGTTGAAACAAAGAGAAATACTTTGAAGAATTTTAAATTCTTTTCAATGAAATGGCTTCCCACTTGGAATGGACAAAGGGGAAAGAAAGTTTCGTTGAAGAGTTCGACGGAAATGAAAAATTGTTCTCAATTCGTTTTCTCTCGCCAATTAGTTATCGAAAAGAACAGTTAGCAGTGTAGAAATGACACCTTGTTTTGTTTCAATTATTTACTCTGATAATTTTTTTTTAAAACATTAAGTACCACCATCTTGTTATATCAAATGAGGAATAAAGGCTTTGCAATCTTTCAATTGTTTATCAATTTGCTCTAGATAATCTGTTCTTATGGATAGTAATAATATTCTAGATAATCAATTCAAATGGATGTAAAGCATCAAATCATTAGTTCGTATTCTACAATTTTGGTTCCCGTAACTAGAATTTATTTTTAAAGGAATGTAATTTACCTGTGCAGTCTAAAATTACAAGATTTATGAAAAGATATTGCTATGTAAAATAAATTATGAATAGAGTTGAAGTTGGACAACTTCCTTATTCTCTTTAAGAATTTTGCAGTAAATAGATCACCATATATTTTAACTATTTTTCTGAGAATAATAAGGAGACAGATACGATGTCAATGAGCTATGATGTTATATGTAATAAGTATAAGTATTCATGTAGAATTCCTTTCTATTCTATCAAATGTAAAAATATTATTTCGATTATATAATAATACTTCAAATAATTCTCATGATCTAAAAATAAAATATGATTAGTGATGAAGTTGGATAAGTTCTTTGTTCTCTTTAGGAATTTTGTAGTAAATAGTTCAGTTAGAGTAATTTTAATTTTAAAAACATAAAAGTGCATCAGTTTTCCTTAATGACTTAAAAGGTTTAAGTTTTCATTTATAAGCAGGAAAATAATCTAATTTCAGTGCTATGATATTGTAAGTAATAAACAAATGTATCTAGCGAGAAAAGGTATACGTATCGTATTAGCAAGTATCCAAAAAGGAAAGGTATATGTAACATATTAGCAAGTATCCAACAAGGAAAGTATAAATGTATCCAGCAAGGAAAGGAAAGTATCCATCATAGAAAGGAACTCTATAGAGTTCCTTTCTATTCCTTCTGTCGAAATTAAATATTAATTTAGTTAATATAATAATTCATATGGGTATCAGGATCTATTAGAAAGCAATTCGTACTAATTTCTTATTCTCATCCTCACAAAAAACAAAGCTGTAACAATTATACAAATATTAAAGATTGAAATAGTTTGTATTACAAAACATTTTAATTAAATTACAATGAAAAAGGAAGTATTTTATTAAAAAATTAAAAACAAAATTATACAAGTAGGATGAAATTGAATGAATAATTCTCCCTTATACAGAGTCCTTCATTCAAAAACTATATTATTACGCGGAAATTAAACATTATTACATTTTCAAGAATTATTACATGAAAACAAAATGTCTTTACTATATATTTACAATGTAACTCAATCTAATTAAATTTTGATGCAAAGAAGTATATCCATGTGATACTTGAGAGGAAAATGTCAAAAAACACTTACTCTATATTGGAAAGAAGAAAAAATTTATAACAAATGCAAGTTAAACACATAAAAAAAAAAAAACAAATTTTGCTGTAGTTTTTAGAAGCTTCCTCGCATCAATGCTTTAAATTAGAATTTTTTTAAATTAGAATCTTTAAATTTAAATTAGACTTTCTCATATTATTGACCATAACAATCAACCCCAAATAATTGAACTTTGAAATTTAAGACTACACCTATCACACAATTAAATTTTTACAACCAGGCGTTCAAATTTTGAAAAACAAACATCTTTCAAAGAAATAATGTTCATAAAAAGGTCAATGGTATGAAAGTTTTTCTAGAATATTAACATTCGATTTTTGTCCTTTTAATTATCAAGAACGTTGGTAAATGAGAGCGACTCCAAATAGATGTTCAACTCCTCCTTCAAAGTATTATATCAATAAAAATAAAAGAGAGAGAAAAGATTTAAAAGAAAATATATGGGCATAGCGACCCAAATCGGCAATTGGAAAAAAGGGGAAGTACGAGAGAGAGACTTTTATGTTCTTTTTTCGGTTTTAACGGGTCCATTGGCTCAAACTGCAGTTTCAGAACAACGGACGGTTTCCTTGTTTTCTTTTACAGTAGTGGCAGCAGTAGAAGTTGTTGTAGTTTAAAGCGTGGCTTTTATTTGCACTCTTTTTTTCTTTTCCATTTCGGCAACTGCTTCTTTTGTTTTGAAGTTACGAAAGAACAAAACGTGCCGGAATGAATCGTTTGGCTTTAGAAAAATGTTTCCACTGTTGGGAAACACAGTTACAGTGACGATATCGGTTTCTGAATGAACTTTCCTGAGATGTGGAACGCATGGAATCGTTAAAGAGGAGATTTAGGAGGTAGAAAGGATTAATCTGGGAAATCAGATTGGCCTTGTAGACAAGGCTGAGGAGCCCTTAGGAAAAAAACCTAATGAAATAAAAACAAGTAATATAAAAAAGAATTTTTTTAAGTCAATTCCTACTTTTTTTTTCACTATTCTGCAGAAAGTCCTCTAGAAATAATTTTCATTCATTTTTTCAAGTTTATCTGACGCCATCTATTGGTAGATATATGCAACTTAAATCTAAAAAAAACTAAAATGAATTAATTAAATTTAATTACTGAATTAATATTTGGAAAAACTGCATTCACATCAAGTGCCATCCACTACAAGTTAAAAAAAATGTATTTGAACGTGAGTGGATGAATGAAAAGTATTTTATGAACGATTGAAAATGTGAACAAGATATATAGAGGGAGAGTGTGAGCTAATAGGAGGAATTAAAAAATAGAAGAAGCTACTTACGAGGGAAAAAAAATAATTTTAGATCAAAGTAGGTATTATTATTATTATTATTTTTTTTTTACGAACTTATATTTTTTTTTTTTAGCTTTCATTAATCTTCTTTCTTCCCCCCCCCCTCAAGAAAACACTTTCAACCCCCAAAATGGGTCAGAAGGTGCCAATTTTAAATTATATTTTGATCAATTCAGCACGACACTTGCCAATTAATACTAGAGAAGATTAAATTACTATTATTTTCCACAATTATTCGAAAAAAGACAAAAGATTAATTTGTAGAATAAAAAATTTCCGCGAGATATACTTTTTCTTTTTTTCTTTCTATTTCATGATGTTATTGATGATAAAAGATTGACCATACAAGTTATGCTGCAAGTGAAATCTAATTAAAGATGGAATTTTAAAAAGTACAGAGTCAATTCTACATTTACTTTTAATGTGGAAATAATAGATTTCGTACAAAATATAAAAACTATTTTTTGTGGTTTTGTTGAAATTCTATTGAACTTTAAGTGTATTTTTTTTTTGTGGTCCCTTTTTCCCTTATATATTTAAAAAAAAAAAAAGGAATTGTTAAAATTTTTAAATGGTTTCATTTCTTTAATGTAGTTAATAATATCAAGAATAGATGCAATATATATATTATTACAAAAAATTTCTGTGTATCTGAAAAATTATTAAAAAAAAAAATTTTTAAAGTTTTTTAATGAAAAATTTATAATAAGAGGAAAATTTATAATTCAGATTCAGTTTTCAATTTAAATTTTTATTTAAATTATTCATCGGCAGCTTTAATACAAGTTACCGCTATTAACGAAGATTTATAATGAATTATTCATTTTTTATAAAAATATGAAATTTTGAAAATTTACATAATTTCGATAGAATCACAATGAATTAATCAGAATTAGCATCGCCAGAATATACGTTTGGTGACATTTCAGTAAGTACTAGTTGACTAAAATATCATATAATCAAACAAATATTTTGGCTTAAAATTTGGCGACTTTAACGATTTTTTTGTTTGGGCGAGCAACGATTATTTTTGGTGCATTGCTTGGCGATACTAACGAATTGATGCCTGCTTTATAATAATATGCCAATTGTATTATAATTGGCGTATTACTATAAAGCAAAAGCATTTCGTAGTAAATCAATTATAATCAAACAATATTTAGAAAATAAAACATGACATGTTAATCGGAAGATGACACACTGCAATAAATATGCATAGTGTTTTATAATTTTCAAAAAGGCAATCTTTCAAGGAAAGTAAAAAACTGATTTTTTTTTTTTTATTTGTACATATGGCATAATTAAGATTCAAAGCATTGCCAGTCATAACCATAGAAGAAATTTATTCATATTTATAACGGCATAAATATGTATTATTCTTGTAATAATATTTTCCTTACGCAATCATTTCTAGTAATCGAATGCCATTAAATAGATTTGCATAGAAACACAAAGAGTTTTATACAATTGATACAAAATAAAAAAAAAAAAAGTAATAGCAAAACAAATGACCGGATGAAATCGAAGTCCATCTTTGAATTGCGGAAGTTAATCCTTCAAGGAAAAAAAAAAAACTTTTCAATGAACACGGTGCATAAGTAGTCACTACCCTTCATCTTTAACATCACCACACCCACCGCCCAAAGCAGTCAATGGCGAAGATTAAAAGTCTTCAATGTGATACTTCAATTCATTTTCAAAGCATAAGTGAAACGGCAGATGAATTAGATAGCCGAATATCTAAAAGAATTAAATATACAGAAATGCTACGAAATATTTTTAGACATAGTTACAATAATCAAGATAGCTTTATTTCTTAAGGAAAATGTACTTGACTTGGAGATTAGCGAGTCATTCGAATAGAGAATGAGGTAATTAAATAATATATGAAATTACAATATTTTAAGATTAAATCTCATAGATTTGCAAACTTAACTATTTAAATTATTTTACAAATTTAAAAACAAATCTTTTTTCAACCTCTATAGAATATAAAGGTCGATTATTTTAAGATAAGTGAGAGATAAAGAGGATAAAAATTAAAAAGAGAGTTTCAGAGTTAAAAATTTAAATTAACAATTTAAAAATAAAATACTAGTTTAATTCATCAGTTAAAACAATGCATTTTCTGAACATCTTGTTTAGAAAAGTATACGAATGATATAATTTTCATTATTATTTGAGAAAGATTCATCCGGTATTTTATTTATTTATTTATTTTTAATTTTTTATCAGCATTATAAAACTGTACTGGCTCTTTGTGTTTCTAATCAAATCGATTTAATGGAAATTTATCGATTCTTTAATCTATTTATTAATCGATTACTAGAAATTAATGCACGAGAGAAAAATTATTACAAAAATAATACAGATTTATGCAGTTATAAATATGAATAAATTTATTTTTTGGACTTTCTTTACATTATTAAATAATTATTCAATTTACATTTTTTGATATAATACGAATATACAATATTTTTCATTTATTATAAGAAAATAACGAATATAGTTTGACCACCAATTGAGCGGGAAAAATAAACATTCGTTTTAAAAGCGGAAATGGACGAATCGATTACTACTTAGGGGTGCCAGTCAGATTATACGTAAGCTCCTTATGAATAAATTATGAGACAAATGAGTTTTGAAAGAAAAAAAAATTTAATAGTAATTGTGGTATTTATTTAATTTAATTTTTCTTTTGATGAAATATAATTAAAAATTGTAATTCCTACACATTAAAATTATTTTTGATGAAATTGAAACTCATCTGAAAATACCTTTCTCACTTATTACGATCCTCTGCTTAATCCGTCCGACTTGGTCAATTGCCAATTTTCCACACAATCGGTGATCGATATTTAAGAAATCAAACACTAAAATGACCAAGTAGATCAGATAGTTTGTTTTTAAATGCAAATTTAGTGACAAGAGCTTAATATAGTCTAAGTAATATTTTCTACTATAAAAAACACTGCTAATTAAAGAAATGCTAGAAAATATAAACATACCAAAATTTTTGTATTGTAATTCTTTCTAATAACTAACTCATGAAAAAATAGATTAAACTAGAAGAGTTATTTTAAGATTGGTTTTGATTTGTCGCTTTACGGTCATTTTGTGCACACTTTACGCTAATTAGACCGGAGATACAGTTTAACGTGGATTCCGAACCCCTCACAAGCATGCATGCCACCGCCAGGATTCGAACTTGAAGCCTGTTGAAGGCCAGAGCGCTAGCCATCAAGATGTAATGATTCTAAAACAGAATGCAGTTGATGGGAAATAAAGTATATTAATAAATTCAAATAGAAAATGCGGTTGTATATGTATCAAATTTTTTTGTCTATAAATATTCAAATCATTTGTACAACTAGACATACAAAGTAGAAAATTGTAATAAAGAGTGAAAAAAAAATCCGAGAAACTAACAAATAAATGATCCTCCAAAGTGAAAAGAGATGGAAATTTTAAAAAGATAGGTGGAAAAGTATCCTGTTTAAAGAAGATAATAGTGATTTACAGCATTATCGTTATAGCGATGTTTTTTCCAAGTTAAATCTATACATTTGGTGAGTTAGGTTAAATAAAAGCACATTCAGTGACGGATAAGATTTAAAAATTAACTTTTTTTCCTAATGCAGCTGGCTAACAATGATACAGTTGTTTTTGATACCTTAAGGCAAGTGCTGCACCGATGTTACTCAATTAGCACTACCCAGGAGGTGGGTGTAGCTTGAAGATAAGTTACGAACGCGATTTGGTTTGTCGCTCTACGGTCATCTTGTGCACACTTTAGGCTAAACAGATCGGGACCTACAGTTTAAAGTGGATTCCGAACCACTAGAAACATCCAAACAAACATCCAGCACTGCCGGGACTCGAACCAGAAACCTGTGCTACCAAGCGCCAGATCACTAGACACTCGGCTATTCAGGCTCCTCTACTATACTACCTCCGCAACACTCTACGATCGTGTTAGACCGGGACCTGCCGTTTAACGTGGAATCCGAACCACTCCAAACATCCCTGGCACCGCCAGGACTCGAACACGAAACCTGTGGTACGGAGCGCCATAGCGCTAGTAACTCTGCCATCATGTCCCTTTTAAAAACCATATAATTTTACGCAGACTTTATTTCAATTTTTCATAATCAAGTTCACTAAACAAGTATAAAATAACACAAATTTAAATATTATATTTATTTAATAGGCACGTTAAAAAATATGAACATTTTTTTCCCACGCTTCGTGGCAAAGAACTTGAAAAGAAAAAAATCTATTGCAAATACGCAGTAAATTGGTATTGATAAACCTGGGCAATTATTTCGCAAACAGTGGACGAGGAAGTTTGGGTTTCATCACTTTCGTGAAACGGAGTATCAGGAGTTTTCTAATTTAAAAGTAATTGCTTGGGAAAGCGCAGGTGAAAATTGATTTCTCAGAGTGTATAATTTCTTCTCGAAAATTGATTCCTTACAACTCTGATGGCGGTTATTACGCTCCATTGGCGCACTGATGGAACCGCGGAAAATCCTTCTGCATATCAAAGACTTAATTTCAAATTAATCAAACATATGCAACAATCAGATGCGAAGTTCTCGAGCGGGGGAAAAAAAGTAAATTTTTTTTTTATTTAGGAAATTTTATTGCAAGTCACAATGCATTTTATGATTTATAATGATAATGATAAATTTTTAGTAATTTTTAATTAATAAATATGAAGAACGACATTCTTTTATTATTAAACACCAAGAACCATACTCATTTTAATAATAAACAAATTACCCACTTTATTAACAACCAATTTACTCATTTTAGTGAGAATAATTTACTCATTTTATTAACAACAATTTACCCACTTTACTAATAAGCAATTTATTCACTTTAATAAGCAATTTACTCATTTTAGTAACAAGGAATTTACTTATTTTAGTAATAAGTAACTTACTCATTTCACTAACAAGCCTTTTACTAATAAGCAATTTGCTCACTTTCTAATAAGCAATTTGCTCACTTTACTAATAAGCAATATACTCATTTTACTAATAAGAAATGTACTCATTTTAAATAAGAATTGTATCATTTTATGCAAATTGAATTTTATTTTTACCTTAAATTACGTAAAAAATCCATGCTAGATTCATAAAATTAAATTGTAGAATTAGAAAAAATGTTTCAGTCCTATTTATTTATTATTTTACTGCGATGACTTCCTTGTAACTACACGAATTAAAAACTAAACATTGTTTTTAAAACTAAATGCCTAAAATCGATTTGAAATATAATGATGATAAATTTTTCTCTGTTGCTTTTTTTTTAAAAGATACGAAAAAATTTGATTTAAAAAAAGATTTAAAAGAAAAAAAGAAAAAAAAAAGGTTTAGAAAATTTTTAAAGAAAAAAAAAGATTTAAAAAAATTTTGAAGATTAACTTTATAGTCATTCTTCAGATTTTCAGTAAGTTGAAAATCAGGAATATCAGCATCTTATTTCGGATCAGTGATGGCGATTTTCTGATACAGTTACGCCAAAAGATGGCGGTGGATATTGTAGCATTGTTGTAATAGATATACGAGAATCAATTGTGCATAATCCAAAAACTCTCCGATTGAAAAAAACGATAAAAGAAATACCGTTAGTTGATTAAAGGAAACAAAGCTAATCTGGATTGATCGGCTTATGACAGCAACAAAACAGTAGTGCAGACAAATGCAGTGTGCACTACCGGAAAATACCACCTCACGTGCAGAACATAACAATCGCAGGGGGTGCAGCAGCAATTCTTTTGTGCTGACACGATGAGAAAACATTTCCGACTTAACGATCTCTGAAATTTGCACTTGCAGGATTAAGCACCCAACTTATTCTTTTTTTCCGACGACAATGGAGGTATTTTCGACCACGATATCGCCTGCATGCAAGGGTGGAGCACACCTTTTTATCCTTCCGCACATTGTCATGGCAATCAAGTGCTACTAGAATAAGCCGCCGGTATATAACATACGTCTGCAATTCTTGGACAAACACGATTAAGTCAGGAAATTCAAGCTGCAATACCCTCACAATAGATCGTTGTTGATGATCCCTCCTTTTAAATTGAATAAGGACGTTCGATTTTTTTTTTTTTATAAAAATAATAATCTATATAGAAGTACCTCTGTAAGTGTGTAGAATTCTGTATAGAAGTTCATTAATACATTATTATGATAAGCGGCGAATCACAAAGCATTGAAAAGCCGGGACCAGACAATATGCTTTTATGGTGTACACAAAAAGGACAATTTGTGAACGGAATAATTAATGGAGACATTAACCCATGGCCATCAATGTGTGGCCGTTGGAACGAATTTGAGATTCATGAGTTTCGTGGAAGAATAGTAAACAAAACAGAACAGAAAAGAAATCTTTTATGATCGTGTTAAGAAAATAAAATTATAGAAACTGAAAACCTCTTTGATCATGCCTCAGATGTATCTCCTGCATCTTCAATGTCAAAAATACAGCCCACAGTGGTCTCTAAACTTAGTATCAACTTCAAGTATTAAGTTACTTAGCGTTAATTACTTATTAATTATTAGCTTTAAATCTTACATTAACTTCAAGTATTATACGAAAATATTAATACTTGAAATTTGTTAGTAGTTGAATTTATTGTTGAAATATTAAAATGACAAGTCTTAAAATCAATGGAAGTCAATTATTAGGTTTTCCTCAGATACTTTTACAACTCCTTTCAACTCAATAAAGTTGATATTTAAAAAAATGTATTTTTTTAAAATTATTATTTTAAGGATGAGATCTTTAGCTGAAATAGTTTCAAGATTGTTTTTGAGCCATTAAAAGTCGAGATTTTTTTAGGATACTGAATTCATGCATTTAAAATTTTAAACTGAATGTCTGAAAAAGTGGAGTTTTTTTTCCTTTCTACAATCAAGCATGCAATAACAGTCAAAAACTGTTAACATTTCTTTTAATATTTAAAAAATTATTAAAACTATATATTTTCAAATGATGTTATGCGTGCATTGAACTAGGTTTTTAAGCATATTCATTTAAAAATAGAAGAGTTATTGTATTTTTTAAGTTAAAAATATTACTTTTTGATATTTTCTCAATGATTCAATTGGTTATAATTCATCTATACATTATTCATCTATACTTATTTATACTTTTAGATCAATTCAGGTATAATGAATATTTGTTTACATTTATGCAAGTAAATATGTTTCACATATTCTTTTTTACTTAGATTTGGCTCGGTTTGTCGCTCTATGGCCATTTTGTGCGCCCTTTGGGCTATCAGACCGGTGCCCAGGATTCCAAAACCACTAACAAACGTTCATGCCAATCGGCAGGGATTAGGAACCTGAAGCCTGTGATACCAAAGGCCAGAGCGCTAGCCAATTGCCATCGCGCTGCACTCTACTTTTTCTTGTTACTTTACTGTACTGTGTTTACTTTTACTGTTAGCGTATATTAAAAAATACATTGTCAATTCTTTGTCAATTTGAACAAAAAAATATTTCTCGCATACTTTTCATGTTTGCCGATGGTTTATTATATAATTGCATATAAAATTACATAAAAACTATTTAAAAAATTTGGATCCAGATGTGATACCTATACTATTCTTCTTCATCAATGGCGCAACAGCCCCATGGTGAGCTGTCTGCTGTCGGCAGTCTCTAACGATAGATTCCGAAACATGAAATGTTTTTTTTTTTTACAGGGTAAGGTTATTTCAGCCCTACGGCCAACGCCCAACATACTATTATAATGAAGTTATATTAGACTGATACTGTTTACAGTGAATTAGAACCACTACAAACATCCATGACACAGCTTTACTCGAATCCGAAACTTGTGGCACCAAGTACCAGAACCTATGATATTAAAAAGGTTTTAAACTGTTCATGGGATTTTTTTTTTTACATTTACATATCGTTTTTTTGAATTTCAATCATATGGACTAATAAGACTTTAAAACAGATTGCTTCATATGAATTTATAAATTAAGTTTTTATGGATTTGCAAACGAAGCATCATGTAAAAAAACCTGCCCAGATTTAATCTGTCATGAGAAATATCTTAAAATTTATTGCCTCCTCAGCAATACAAACGTATTCATATATCTTTTAAGTATCGCAAGTTGAAAAGCATACTTAAAAAAAAAAAAAAAAAAAGAAAAACATGACAATAAGGAGAGGTCAGAGTGTTGAGTTGCTGGAACCGTTTTAGTTCAATAATCGCCACAGCCAATAATAAACAACATTAACCTTTTCATTTTACAATCGTTTAAAAAAGAATTCCAGGCTTCCTTTGCCCACTGTTTTTTTTTTTCAGCTGCCGGCTGACGATATAAA
>BPLR01010642.1:0-36004 GCA_021605095.1 Caerostris extrusa | reverse complement strand
CGGAGAGCATATGCAATCAATCAGCAAAACGCCACATGTATTGCTGCTTTCACCAGAACTGGACTCTTCTTCTTGAGAAAAAGGCGATGTTACTCTTAGGACATCCCGCACCAGACTCCACGGACACGAGCAGAAGACACTTCAGAAGAAGTCGAAGCCCCACTCGGTCCAGGGGGTCGGTGGTCCCCTTTTGAATGGCTAGCACTACTGGATGTTTTTTCAGATCTCGAAACATGAATCTGTATCTTCAGCGAAGACAGTTTCTGTTGAATCTGTTGCACTTCCTCTGTACCTAACCCAAGATTATAATCTGTGTGATAATCATTAAGTTCCTTCTAAGTCAGGCAATCTTAGTAAGAGCTTAGGATAAAGCATTATGGTATATCTTCCCCATATCGCCATTGCATGTACTTTTTTTCATTAGTATGTAAAAATTTTTCCTGTTCCTCCGCCACCAAGACTTCGTTGTCCAAACCAGGTCTGTCCGAGACATTAAAACAATTACTAAAAGAAGCATGATAGTTGCCCTCATCGAGATGCATGTCTTTGATGCTGCGTATGAACCCATGTGTGCTTCTCAAACAGCTCAGCGGATACTAACTTTTGATGTCATCAGAGTCCAAAGTGGGAGATTCTCTGTACATCGGCTTTCCAGTATGAGGCCATCTGGCGAGTTTCTCGTCATATAAATATAGGCACCCTTCGAATGAAGCACAGCTCTAAGACACCAGTCCCTCAGCAGAATCTCTTTATCATGCTGTTGATCTTTGGAGAAAAGTTTCCAACCGCTGGGAAAATTAGTGAACTGTTTGATGGCCGTGAAAAACATGTCCAGTATCTCAGTTCTGGCCCTCTACCAGTTGATGGCAGATTTGTGGAGATGTTCGCTAAAAGGCACTTCATTGTAGCTTTCTTCGTACGCATTCACGAGGAACTCGATGACTCTCATGTCTTCTGGTGCCAGGTACTTTGACAGGTCATTTATATCAGGTTCGTATTCGGGGATGGAAGTTGTGCTGCGATAGGGTTTTTTCCCCGCTTCTTGTTGATGAGAACCAGTATCTGAACCGCCTGTCTCTGCTTCCTCTCCATTCGGTTCTTGACAAGGGCTACGCGCTCCTCCTCTGTCATAACCCATCCGGTTTCCCCATGCCTGGCAACAAAAAATTATGACAGATTGTATTTAAATGACAGATTTCATCCTCATTTATCAGTTTCAATTATTTAAATGTGAAGATAAAATGAACTCCTTAACTGTTATTCAAATACATGCAGTTTATTTTTTTTTACTCTATGTCTACCTGTAGTGAGTTGATTATATATTTAGTATGGTTTTACTTTTTGCGTAATTTTTTGGCATTTTTTTTTTTACTTGAAAGGTGTACCTTTTAATATCATTTATTTAAACGTAGTATAATTGACATGACATGCATGATAAAAATTTAATACAATGAAGAAATAATTAACCTAAGTGGCTGGATACATAAATTGAAATAATATCAATTACAAGAAATAATATAAATTTATCTGTAACACAAAATACCTTTCTACATTCATATTCAATATAAAAATTAAGAATTATACTTTTTTTCTTTTTATCAACTACAATTTATTGAATCGTTTTCAATTTAGTTCATTACACTATCTGTGCTATTAGAATTACGCAAGCCATTTGTTTTCTTTTTTTTTTTTTTATAGATTGATTAAATATTATTCTTACGAATCTTTTTCCACGGTTCTAACTCGTAATTATTTAAAGATGAAAATAATTAAAAGATTGCTAATTAAAATTGCCGATTTGCAATTTTTTTTTTTTATAATTATTATTTTTTTCTGATTTTTTTCTTCTTTACTCATGTCTATCTGTAAGTTAGATTATATATTTATTATGGTTTTGTTTTTTTACTTAATTTTGTGGCATTTTTTTTTTACTTGAAAGGTACCTTTAATATCATTTATTTAAACATAGTGTAATTGAAATGCATGATAAAATTTAATACAATGAAGAAATAATTGACCTAAGTGGCTGATACATAAATTAAGGCCAAGAAATATCAGTTTTTATAACACAAAAATATCTTTTCTTTTATTCATATTCAATATAAAAAGTTAAGATTTATATTAGTTTTTTCTTTTTATCAATTGCAGTTTATTGAAACATTTCAATTTAGTTGATTACACTATCGGTGTTACTAAAATTACACAAGGCATTTGTTTTCTTTTTTATAGATTAATTAAGTATTATTTTTAAGAATCTCAAGTTTAAGATTCTAATTCTCGTACTTATTGAAGTATGAAAATAATTAAAAGATTGCTAATTAAAATTGCTGATTTGTTAATTAAAAGACCTTGCAAAAAATTAAATGATTAATGTTATTTTTTTTGCCAAGTCTTTATAATTAGAAAAAAAGAAAAAATGTTATAATATATTAGGAAAATTAATTCATAATTCCGTTTGTTTTTCTATATTGTTGAATTAATTATCAAATTATTAATAATAAGCATATTCATTAATAATAATTTATTACAAAGTCTGCTATATTTATATTTTTGCAATTATAGTGTTTATATAAAAAAGACATAAAAATTTAAAATTTTATTTATTAAAACCAAAGATCATTGTGTATTTAAAATGATTTATTTTTATACATTTAAGAAAGTATTATTTGCTTCATATCAAAATATTTTGATTTCAGAGAAATCTAATTTCTCACTTTGTAAAATGTGGGAGTATTCTGAATAAGTTATTTCTGTTATATTTCTTCACATTTATATTTCATATGGCCTTAATATAAAATGAGTAAAAAAAAGGGCTCACGGAGAAGAATTTTGATCTAAAATTTATCTGATTTTTCAATATAACTTTTTAATCATGGAAGTGCAGAACATTTCATTGGCAGAATGAGACAATTTTTTTTTTAATTTTAACCAAAAGAAAAAAAGTGAGATCATCCCTAATAATCTGCTTTAACTAATAGTTAAAAAAATAATAAAAATCTCTTTGCTTAATCTCTTTAAAAATTTGCGATCGCGGAGAAATATTCTGATCCAAAATTATCAGATTTTTCCAATGTAACATTGAAATTTGTTTATATGATTTTCCAATGAATACATGGCAGACCGTTTATTTTATTTTTAACCAAGCGAACATTTCATTGGCAAAATCTGCATGAAAAATTAATAATTTGTTTTTAAAAAAAGTTTGGACAAAAAGTGGGATTATTTCAAAGTAATTTGCTTATTAGTTAAAAATCAAAATAATCTCTTAAAGTCAAAAATTTTAAACAAAAGAAAAAAGTCTAAAAAATCTCTTTTTTTTAATAATCTCTTAAAAAGTTTAGGCTCAAGGAGAAATATTCTCATCAAAGTTTATCTGACTTTTCCAAAGTAACATGAAAATTCAGAACATTTCATTGACAGATTGAAGATTTTTTTTTAAATTTTAACAAAATTAGAAAAATGAAGAATCTTCCTAAAAATACGCTTATTAGTTAAAAATAATAATAACCTAAAATTAAAATCTAAAATCTACTTTTTTTTTAATCTCTTTAAAAAGTTTGCGCTCGCGGAGAAGTTCTGATCCAAAGTAATTTTTCCAACGTAACATGAAAATTTGTTTATCTGATTTTCCAATGAACATTTCATTGACAAAAATTAAAAAAAATTTTTTTAAATTTTAACCAAAAGGAGAAAAGTGAGATCATCTCAAAGAACCTGCTTATTAGTTAAAAATAATAATAATCTCTTATCAGAAGATTCAAATCTGCTTTTTAAATTGAATTAAAAATTAAATTTCTATAAATTCTTTAGACTTATTTGAAACTACAAATTTGTTTACAAAATAATAAAAGTAAAAAATGCGTAACATACAAATTATCACTTCTAATGTCACATTATAATCATAGTTTCGTAATGTTATTTAGTTCAAAATAGTAATGATACGACTTAGTGAATAGTATATATTATTAGTTTAAACCAGGGGTGGCAACCCGCGGCCCGCCTTTGAATATTTTTTAAAAAATGTGAAGAAAATTTATCACACTTTTACAAAAATATATTTATTTTATTTCGATGGACAAAGTAGTGAAAAATCAATGTTTAAACAAAATACATTATGTGTGCATCCATATATTCAAAAATTAACTGTCGAAATTATGAGAAAAAATTAATTTTGGTTTTTAAAATAATATTCTTGAATCTTAGTTGAAGTAGTTAGTGATTTTTAGTTCAACTTACAAATGAGAATTGTTTTTTTTTTATAAATTGAAACTAACCAAACACAAAACACGCTCAAACATAACGGACGCAACACCCATTACGATGTGCAAATACCCAAATTGAGATCGATTTTATTTAAAGCTAAGTGAAAGAGTGGAGAAATAAATATCGCATTAGTGAAATAAATTGATGATATAATGATTTCATATTTTTATTTCGTTTATATTTATATATTTCATTTATATTTATAAATTTTTTATATTTCATTTTCAGTGTTATATATTTCTGTAAAATGTGTGTTTTTAGTATCCTCATTATTATTATATTATCTATGTTTACAGGTTAAGTATAAAAAGCAAACACAATAATAATAACTCATTATGTTTTGATTTTTCACTCCAAAAAATTGTCTGTAGTGGGTCTAAATCTAATAGGGGGAAATATAATTTTATATGCACTTCGAGGGGTTAGGATGCATTTTCAAAGTGGCCCACAAGATCATTTGGGTTGGCCACCCTGGTTTAATACAACGGCAGGCCTTTTTAATATAAGACAACTTTCACAGCTCTTTTCTACACTTTTTTATCAATACATGGAGTGGAAATAATTGAATTCAATGTAATAATTAAATTCATTTACATTGCTTTCTATTGTACAACCACCTCAAGAGGGTATGCCTAAGAATTTTAAAAGATGCCATATACCATTTTGTACGAGGCTATAAAATGACAATGATACAATAAAAATGTTGTATCATCTGCCAAAGAATGAGTTAAAAACTAGACATGATGTGTGATGCTTCCAACAGTGTACAAATTATAAATCACTATGCTTCAAGTTTTCACTCCAAAATGCCTATAGTGGGTCTAAATCTAATATGGAGATATATAATTTTATTTGCGGCCCGCGGAGTTAGGATGCTTTTTCAAAGTGGCCCACAAGATCATTTGCTTCCCCCAGGTTTAAACTATTAATATTTTGTATAGCATATATGTTTTAATCATAAATGGTTAGTGTGTTTATAACTCTATGGTAGCATACCGATGGACAAGCACTTCTTGAACCTGCAGTACTGACAGCACTTCCTGGAGGTGATAGTGATCTCGCATTTCCCCTCGTACGGGCAGTGGAAGTTCTTGTAGGCCTCATTCTGGACGGACCTCCTGAAGAAAGCCTTGCAGCTGTCGCAGGAGATGCCGCCAAAGTGGTAGCTCTTGGCGCGGTCCCCGCATGCCCCGCACACCTTCTGGCGTCTGCTCTGCGACGAGTAGTGCTGGGAGGATGACGGGCAGTCAGAGGGCTGCAGGTGGTGGTGAGGTGACTGTTGACTGCCATTAGGAGGCAGGCTCATGGCTGAAACAGAGATGTTTTTTATTACTTTTCCGTTGATATGAAATTAATTAACATGCAATTAAATATTCATTTAGGTGTATTTGAATAATGTTTTGCTTGTAGCTTGTAGTGATGGCTGGCAAGATGGATCAATCAATTGAAAAGCGATTTTTTTTGGGGTTCATATAGAATACGAAATTATTAATCCATCAGAATATATTTAAGCGAAATTTGACTGCTTGTTTCTGTTTTGGTTGAAAATTTATGAGAATTTTCAATTTATTAGGATTTGTTTATTAGGAAAATTTATTAGGATTTATTAGAATCTTTAAAAGATATAAATGACTGTGTATCTTATTTATTGGGAAAATTTATTAGGGAAATTTATTAGAAAAGAAAATAAATAAATGATAGTTTGTGCATCTTATTTATTGGGGAAATTTATTAGGGAAATTTATTAGAATCCTTAAAAGAGATAAATGATAGTTTGTGTATCTTATTTATAGGGAAAATTTATTAGGGAAATTTATTAAAATCCTTAAAAGAGATAAATGACAGTTTGTGTATCTTTCTGTGCTTTATTAATAAGGAAACGTAGCTGATGAATTTGGGAAAATGAATTTGTTTCCTATTATTTTAGGACAATGGTTTGGAAAAACATTTTAGGAATGGTAACATCTAACCTTAAAACATACACGAAATGACAATGGAAAACAAATTCTGCAATTCGACTCCATGTTTCTCTTTTTGAAAATTCTAATAGATCCTTAAAAGTTGTAAATGATAGTTAGTGTACCTTTCTGATCTTCAATAATAAGGAAACGATTTTTGGAAAAAATGAACTTGTTTCTTTCAGTTTAGGACAGTGGTTCGGAAAACGTAATATTTAACATTAAAAACATAAAGTGACAATGGAAAGCAAATTCTGCAATTCCTCACCACCACCTGCAAACCTCTGATGGGCAGTCCAGAGGGTTGCAGGTGGTGGTGAGGTGACTGTTGACTGCCATTAGGAGGCAAGTTCATGGCTGAAACAGAAATGTTTTTTATTACTTTTTTTCGTTGATGTGAAATTAATTAACATACAATTAAATATTCATTTAGGTGTATTTGAATAATGTTTTGCTTGTAGTAGTCAGTGATGGCTGGAAAGATGGATCAATCAATTGAAAATTGATTTTTTTTATGGGTTCATGTAGAATACGAAATTATTAATCCATCAGAATATGTTTAAGCGAATTTTGTCTGCTTTTTTCTCTTTTAGTTGAGAATTGTAATAAATCCTTAAAAGCTGTAACTGACAGTTTGTATATCTTACTGCGTTTAGTTAATAAAGAAATGTAGCTGATGAATTTGTTTCCTTTCATTTTAGGACAATGGTTTAGAAAACTGTATTTCGTAAACGTAATATTTGGAAACAAAACATACGCAAAGTGACAATGAATAGCAAATTCTGCAATTCGACTTCCTCACTTTTAGTTGAAAATTCTAATAAATCTAAAAAGCTGAAAGTGACAGTTTATGTATCTTCTTGTACTTCATTAATAAGGAAATGAAGTTGAGAATTTGGGAAAATGAATTTGTTTCCTTTCATTTTAAGGTTCAAAAACGTAATAGTTAACCATAAAACATACACAAAGTGACAATGGAAAGCAAATTCTGCAATTCGACTTCTTGTTTCTCTTTTGGTTGAAAGTTCTAATAAATCCTTAAAATCTGTAAATGACAGTTAATGTATCTTTTTTGTGATTCATAAATAAAGAATCATTTTAAGACAACGGTTCAGAAAATTTCACCTCGTAAACATAATAACATTAAAACATACACAAAGTGACAATGGAAAGTAAATTTTGCAAGACCTTCTATGTTCTAAAGTATTGTAAAATGTTCTAAATGTCCTAAAGTATTGTAAAAACATTCGAGAAAAACACGTATTCTGAAACTGAAGATAATTCAAATTCATCCACAATTAATATTGTTTCAGAAAGATAGAGTAAATTAAATATGTTTTTAAGTTAAGATACAAAACAATTGTTAGATGCTGAAAAAGTATTGTTTGTTAATTGGCAAGTAGAGCGTACAATATTAGTATCAAATTAACCACATGTCAGTGGCAACATTGGAAAAAAAAAAAACTAAAAAAAATTAATTAACTTTTAGTGTTAAAAATTTTTAAAATTAATTAATTTTTAGTTTTCTTAAAATGGAATTTTTCAATCTACTTACTAAAAAAGAGAGTTTAGTGATTCCCCTATTAAATGAATTTCTTATTGATATAAATAAAATCAGATTCATGAATATATCGTAAGATAGATTGCAATTTTAGAAATTTTTACAGTAAATGTCGCTCCTGTCCGAGTTACTAAATAGAAGTATTTATCGCTTGCTTTATACGATACCCAATGGCAAGTGTAAAAATTCATGTAGAATAAATATTGTTGGCACATTTCCATAATTCCCTGTTTTATTCCTAATGTTCCCCTGTTTCGTCCCTAATTAAGTTTTATTCTGTGTTTTATTTATTAATTAAGTTTTACAGATGAAAACAATCCAGATATATTTGGAAAAAAATAATAAACGCATTGTAATTACAGTATCTTTGAAAAAACTTTTTTTGTTTAAACGAATTTTAAAAACAAAACATTGCTTTAAATAATTTTTGAATTTATTTTTATAAATTGTGTTAATGTTATTTTTTGTTGAAAAAAACCATTATTTATTCTTTTATCTTTAATATCAGCCCAAATTTAAAAATATTAACTACTAAAATGTGAATAATTGAAAATTTTCGAATTTTTGTATAAAATATTGATTAAGACTAATTTTTTAAATATAAATTTACAATATGTATTTACAATGCGTTAAAAAAAGGATAGCCGATTTTTTTAAATAAATAAGTTGTCATCATTTGAAATATGGTAATAATGATAGTCAACAAAATAGAAAAAGAAATATATAGATTTAAAAAATGCATGCAATAAAAAATGTATAAGAGTAATTAAAAAAGAGTTTTGAAATTCAGTATAAAACTATAATAAACAGAGAAAATGATTTTAACAAATAATTAGTTCATCATATTTGAAAACTCAAAAAAAATACTAACTCTAAAAACATAATCTTTTAGTTCTTTATTTTTCATTATTAGATTATTAATTTTATTAATTAACAAAATACATTTATGCAAATAATTAACTGTAAATTCTAAAATTAAATATATTTATTTATTATTTGATTCAATAATTAAGTTAAATTAATTAATTAATTAAAAATTAAATAAATAATTAATTTAGAAAATTCTAAAATTTTCAGTATTCAGTTCACTATAAGGCGATAAACAAAACCATCAAAAGAAAAATTCAGATATATTTTTCATCATTTAAAATAATATTACATGAAAAAAATGAGTAATTATATTTATCAAATATCAGTATAATGAAAATCTGTCAAAATTATGAATTCAAATTACTTAAGGTTAATAATATATCAGGTTGCCTGACAAAATTATTTTTAATTAAAGATATTATTTATTATTTCACTTCTATTAATAAATTTTCCCCCTAAAAGTGTGAAGAAATAAGGGATTTAAATAGGAATATAGAAAATTCAAAGAAACTAGAATCTCCCTCTCCCCACAAAAATCACCTCTATCGCCTAATTAAAAATAGTTAACAAATATATTAAAACAAGAATGTACTAAAGCTAATTAATATTTTATATAAACTTCATATGAAGCTCTAATTTATCACTCATTTAAATCATTTTATAAACCTGTAATTACATACCAAATAATAAAAATGAAATGTTTTTCTGTAAATTTCAGTCACGTTGGAATTACTGACTACATGTCTGTAGACGAAGTGATATTTTATGTAGAATAATAGATTATTTTAATGATATAATCTAACATTTTTCTTCTTTAACAAATTATTTCATAACAAGCGAATGAAATAAAAATATATTTCATTATGAAAATGAATATCAAAGAATATCAAATTTGAGTATTTACTACAATATCGGAATACTTTAACTTATTAATTTTTATTCATAAAAATAAATTAAAGTTTTTAAAAAGATATGTATCTTCTAACAAGAGTATAAATTATGAAGTATCTGTCTGCATCATTTCACGAAATATTAAAATGTGCTTATGTTTAATATTTCATTATTAAATATATTACCTAATATTAAAATGCCTTATGACTAAGAGGCCTTTAATTAGCACTTTGACACCATAGCTTTTCAAATAATGACACTAATTCAAAAATACCAACCTAATATCTCAATTCATTTAATATCTCAATTCATTTAATCCTAATATCTCCAAATAATATATTCCTAATATCTCTAAGTCGTATATTCCTAATATCACCAAGTCATATAGTCTTTATATCTGCTCGTATTTGCAAATTGATTATAACATTCATTGCAGCATCTTAAAATCTCCAAGATAAATTGTTCATTACAACAATTGAAAATACTCGCTTGACTTATTAATTTATTCTTTCTAATATCTCCAGGTAGGTTTAAATAAATTGGCTATAGCAGTTATTGAAATATCTTAAAATCTCTGAGTTTAAATTTTCATTTTAATAGCTAAAATATTCGCTTGATTTTGTGGTTAAATTTATTCTAATATCTCCACGTATTTACAAATAAATTGGCTATAACATTTATTGAAATATCTTAAAATCTCTGAGTTACATTTTTCATTTTAATAACTGAAATATTCTACTTCATTTTGCTGTTTAATTTATTCTAACAGTCATTTCTAATCCTTTACAGACTTTTTACATTTTTACAGAATTTACAAAACATTCTCACGTATCTTTTAGAAAAGAAAAAAAAAACACAACTAATAACAACACTGATAAAAAAGAAAGGCCTAGCTAAAGGTGTCATGCACTTGTAATATCCACAGTAGATAAATCCGCCCCTGAAATTAAAAGTACAAATCGAATCGAAATATTCGATTTATCTGTTTAATTTATTCTAATCCCTTACAGACATTACTAATCTCTTACAGACTTTTTACATTTTAATTCCTTTCCAATTTACAAAATACTCTCACGTATCTTTTAGAAAGGAAAAAAAAGCAACTAATAACGACACTGATAAAAAAAAATAATAATTCCCAGCCAAAGGTGTCATGCAGTTCTAACATCTACAACAGCCAAAATCCTCCCCTGCAATCAAGCACGAATCGATTAGGCCAAAAAAAGAAAATACCCCGCTCAAAGCGTGCTTTATGACCTTTTTCCAGACAACCTAATGACACTTTGATGCAAATAAAATACACAGTGATTTGATTGGGGAATTACTTCTTCTTTTTTTCTTCCAACCCTCTTCAAAACCGTGTCCGAGTGAGCACCAGTTTTGCTACTCAGACTAACAATGCCGTAAATTCGAATTTTTTGAAGCAAAAAATGACACGAACTCAAAAAAAAAAAAAAAAAAAAAAAAAAAAAAAAAAAAACTGGCCTAATATCTCAAAGTCATTTATTCCTAATATTTCCAAATCATATATTCCTATATTTCCAAATCATATATTTATCTCCAAATTCATATATATATTCCATATATTCCTAATATCTCCATATATTCCAAATAATATATATTCCATATATTCCTAATAATATATATATATATTCATAATATATATATTCCATATATTCCTATATCTCCATATATTCCAAATAATATATTTCCATATATATCTAATAATATATATATATATATTCATAATAATATATATTCATAATATATATATTCCATATATTCCTAATATCTCCATTATTCCAAATAATATATATTCCATATATTCCAAATAATATATATTCCATATATTCCTAATAATATATATTCCATATATTCCTAATAACTCCATATATTCCAAATAATATATATTCCAATATTCCTAATAATATATATTCCATATATTCCTAATAATATATATTCCATATATTCCTAATATCTATATTCCATATATTCCAAATAATATATATTCCGTATATTCCTAATAATATATATTTCATATATTCCTATATCTTCATATATTCCAAATAATATTTATTCCGTATATTCTAATAATATTATTCCCTAATAATATATATTCCATATATTCCTAATAATAATATATATTCCATATATTCCTAATAATATATATTCCATATATTCCTAATATCTCCAAGTATATACCATATATATTCTTAATATTCCAATATTCCTAATATATATATTCTATTATCTACTCGTATTTACAAATAAATTGGTTATAACATTCATTGAATCATCTTGAAATCTCCAGTATAAACTTTTCATTTGATTACCTGAAATATTCGCTCGATTTTTGTTGTTTAATTTATTCTAATTCCTTTCATGCATTCTTTTTTTTTATTGCTTTCAATTTACAAAATACTCTCACGTATCTTATAAAAAAAAAAAAAAAAAAACGCAACCGATATAATGACACTGATAAAAAATACGACTAGCCAAAGGTGTCATGTACTTCCAACATCCACAACAGCCAAATCCTCCCCCTGCAATCAAGTACGAATCGATTAAGCCAAAAAGAAAAAAACACCCCGCGCAAAGCGTGCTTTATGACCTTTTCCAGACAACCTAATGACACTTTGATGCAAATAAAATAGCCACACAGTGATTTGGTTGGGGGATTACTTCTTTTTTTCTTCTAACCCTCTTAAAAAACCGTGTCCAAGTGAGCACCAGCTTTGCTACTCAGACTAACAATGCCGTAAATTCGAATTTGTCGAAGCAAAAACTGTCTTGCTGGCGTTGTTTACGTCTGGATGGTAAGGAAAGGCAAAAGGCTAGGAGGCTATTTCGTGGTTGAAGTTGTTGATGAGGTCGATGTCTTTTGGTATGTGGTTATAGTGTTCAGACTGTCGAAGATTGTACATATTTTTACGGAATTAAAGATGTAAAACTGGACTGGGTTTGTTTTTGCAGCTGACATTCAAGTGTATTTGGGGAGAATTAAATAACAGATGCAGATGCTGAGACCAGTTTTGAAAAGTTGTGGTAATTACGTTGTTGTGTTTTGTTTATTTTTATACTGCAGGTGATGCTGAAGTAAAAATGTCATAATCATATGAAACCTGAATAAATAATATTAAATGCAGTATTTTTTAAAACAGTTGCTCAAATTAAAAGTTCTGTTTTATTTTTAAAATATATATAAAAAATTAAGATAATGATAGAGAAATAATGTGAACTTCAATTTTTTTTACTTTTGATGCATAAATAATAAAACTAAAACACGTATTTATAATCCAAAACAAACATAATCCTAATGAAGTGTTAGAAATTCTTAGTTTTAGAAACTCTATAAGATGGTTATCTTTCATTTAATTTTCCTACAATAAACAACAATATTATATTTTATGTAGTAATCATTTTTAAAAGAAACGATATTAATAATAAAAACTGTAAACAATATTTATGTAGTAATCATTTTTTATAACAAATGATATTAATAATAAAAACTGTAAACAATATTTATGTAGTAATCATTTTTTATAACAAACGATATTAATAATAAAAACTGTAAACAATATTTATGTAGTAATCATTTTTTATAACAAATGATATTAATAATAAAAACTGTAAACAATATTTATGTAGTAATCATTTTTTATAACAAACGATATTAATAATAAAAACTGTAAGCAATATTTATGTAGTAATCATTTTTTATAACAAACGATATTAATAATAAAAACTGTAAACAATATTTATGTAGTAATCATTTTTTATAACAAACGATATTAATAATAAAAACTGTAAACAATATTTATGTAGTAATCATTTTTTATAACAAACGATATTAATAATAAAAACTGTAAACAATATTTATGTAGTAATCATTTTTTAAGTGTTATAATACTATAAAAAGAAGGAAAAGCATTTTAAATGATTCAGTTTTTATCATTAATTTTTAAAAAGTTAATAAATTTTTAAAAAGTGTGGTTATAGTGTTCATACTGTCGAAGATTGTACATATATTTACAGAAGTAAAGATGTAAAAACTAGACTGGGTTTGTTTTGCAGCTGACATTCAATTCACATTTGGGAGAATTAAATTACAAATTTGTAGAGTTGCAGATGTTATTAATGCAGTTAAGACCAGTTTTGAAAAGTTGTGGTAATTATTAATTATAATTATATGTGGTATTATTGTGGTAATGGCTGTTGTGTTTTATTTGTTATTTATACTAAGGTGATGCTGAAATAAAAATGTCGTAATCATTTGAAACTTGAATAAATATTAAATACAGTATTTTTAAAAGAGGATTACTCAAATTAAATGTTGAAGATTCTGTTTATCTTAAAATATATAAAGAAATTAAGATAATGATAGTGAAATGATGTAGAGTTTAATCGTGTGTAGATGTGCATTTTTTTTTTTTTCTCGGAAATAAATAATAAATCTAATACACTTATATACAATGCAAAACAAACATAATTTTAATGAAGTGTAAGAAATTTTCAGTTGTAAAAATTATAAAATATTCTTAGTTTTAATTTAAATTTCATACAAAAGCAAAACAATATTTATGTAGTAATCATTTTTTAAACATAATAATACTATAAAAAATTAAGGAAAACATTATTTTGAATTTTAATAATTTTTAAAAAGTGTTTATTAAATTTTTTTAAAGAATATTTAATTAATAACAGTTAATGTAATAAAGAATTAATAATTGTAAATAATAATTAATATAATCATTGTAATTATTAAATTTCAATGACAGTTATTTTTTATCTTTTTATTAAAATTGTATTTCAAATGAATATTAGTTGGAGGTAAAAGTATTTCTAGCTCATTCAAACAATAAAATTTTCAATGAAACACCACATCATATTTAGATTATTAAATCCTTTTTATTATTTTTTGATTATTAATCATTTTGATTATTTTTATTATTTCATTGTTCATTATTTTCAATCAATGACATCTGGTCAGATTACAAATGTATAATACCTTTTCTTACGTCTTTCAGTATAAATCAATTTAACAAAATGGTGAGTTCAAAAAAAAAAAATAAATGTATTGTTATTTAAAACAATATTTAAAAGATTACAATCGATATTTTAAAAGATTTCAGACGATATTTTAAAAGACTGCAAGCGATATTTTAAAAGATTTCAAACGATATTTTAAAAGATTTCAAACGATATTTTTAAAAGATTGCAAAAGATATTTTAAAAGATTGCAGACGATATTTTAGAAAATTGCAAACGATATTTTAAAAGATTGCAAACGCCATTTTTAAAAAATTTTAAACGACATTTTAAAAGACTGCAAACGAGAACAACATAACATTTAAAAGGAAAAAAATATTCATCTCTTTGCATTATATAAATATAAATGAATATTAATAGAAAATAAACATTTTTTGTTTTTGACATACATATTTTGTCATAATATGTCATATCATATTGATGATATATGGCATCTTATGACATATACATGAAAGATTTCAAAATATTTGGATTTACCAATGTAATTTTTAATTCTTTTTATTGTTATGATGCGTAATTTTTCAATGTCAATTTTGTATAAAATTTTTTATTTTTTCAAAACTTCAATAATAAAATTCTAATACAATACAAACAGTAACAAATTTATGCTGTAATAAAAGCATCATTGCGCAATATAATTACATATAGTATTTATTTTAAATATAATTCAAAGCTTGAAATAGACTGCTCAAAATCTATTAAAAATTTGACTAAACAAAAGTTAATCTACAAAATATAAGCCATTCAACAATTCTAGTAACTGTATTAAATAATATAATAAGATAGAAGAATAATTTAGATGTGAACCACCCCTTAAAAAAAAAGATAGAGTTCAATTACACTAAAACATGTTTTTAAATTTCATGGAGGCAAATACAACAGCTATTGAAAAAAAGCAAAGCAGTTACTTTATCTCTAAAAGCTATTTAAAACATACAATGGGATTTGAAGAAATATAAAAAAAAGACTTCATGTCTAGTTTTTCTCAAAAGAAAATACAGAAAATTACGTATTTAAACGCATAATAAATTAACTTCAACCCTCTATTTAACGCAAATGTAAGGTGAAAATTCGCCTCTAACACTTGACCTCTTATTTTCTGTCAAAGAAAGGCCACGAACCTAACGACTGCAAAGAAATAAATGCAAGATCTACAGTGATCCTATCCCTAACTTGCTACATAGTGAAAAGTAGTCGAGTTGTAAATATAAAAAAGGCACTAATGTATTGAAGCGATTTAATAACTGGTAAGATATGTAAAACAGGTTGTTAGTGAAAGAAAGTGTCAAGTCATGATCGGCATAATTTTAAGACCTTTTTTTTTTTTTGTTAGATCTTATATTTAAGAAAAAAACAGGTTTTTTATAAATGTAACTGAATATAAATTTAATTCTTAACATATGGATATAATTAAGAAAAACATTTATAGTAAGATTACGATTTTTAAATAATAATTCATTGTTATAATAAATTTTAAAACATCAGAAAAAACTAAACCACGAACAAATTTCAATTCTTCATTTCCAAAGAATGTGAATATATAATATTAAGTGAAAGTTAAATCAACTTTCATAAACGTAACTCATCATTAAACAATATTTTGAAAAATTAAAACAAAAACTTGTTTACATTGTAAAAGCAAAAAAATTCAAAATGAAATAAAAAGCAACATGATATGATATTGACAAATAGTTAAAAAAAAATCTAAAAATCATTAAAAAATTTCAATATGTGTGAACATATTTTAGACCCGAATGTGAATATATAATGTTAAGCAAAAATTAAATCAACTTTTATAAACATAACTCATCATTAGATAATATTTTGAAAAAATTGAAACAAAAACTTATTTGCATTCTAAAAGCTAAACAATTCAAAATGAAATACAAAACAAAATGATTTGATATTGACAAATCGTTAGGCTTGGCTCTGTATATTTCATACAAATTTGAAAACAGACATGATTAGAATCTAGTAGGAAATTAGTATTTATTTTAAATCAAAGTTTCTCATGGTATGTGAAGAGATCAATCTGTTTTAAATAATATCTTCTATTAATTAGTTTCTTTTTACTCATTTTTTTGTTGACGAAAGTCACATCAGAGCATAAAATACCAACATCATGTTTATACTCGAAAATAATTATGTTAATTTTATTATAACAGCACGTTGGAATAAACACTGATGATGCACTTTTAGAAAATCAATGAACCAAATGCATTTCTTTCTTTGTACAGTAGATTGATTGGTTGACATATTGTTTTGGAGCTATTTAGCCCCTGGGGGCTCTATCTCCAATATGACAGGGTAAATGCAGTTCAAACAATGAAAATTGCCCAGAAAATATTTACAAATATAATAAAATTAACTTACAATCATAAACAAATGCAATAAAAAATATTTAAAAATTAAATTAAAATTTTGCGCGGACGTTTTAAATCATAATTGGAAGCATAAGAGTCAATCTCCTGGATTGCAGTATTTTCATGATTAATAAGCGTGTTAAAAAATGTAATAGAGATGTGTTTAAGAAAATATTTTAGAAAAGGAATGTTAATAGCTTTATAGATATCATAAATTGCGTATGAACCATTTAGCAGAGGTAATTTGGCGGTTAGTGATATTTTATAAAGTTTCAAGCGTTTTTACATTAGATTTAGCTGCATAGAACCAGACAGGGCAAGCGTACATGAGAATCAGGCGAAGCTTATCAATATAAAGAAGAATTTTGTTATCCCTGTTATGGTAAAAATTTTTGTTTATAGAGTTTTCTGAAGACAATAAGAAATTTAGTTTTGATGTACAGAAATTGTTGTTTCCAAGTTAAATGCTGATTCATAATAATTACTAAATATTTAGTTTTATACAACAGATGGTAAAGCCAAACATGTAGACTGTAAAGGCTCAAAGAGTAGTGGAAGAGGATATAAACATAACAGCCTTGGGTTGTTTGTTTTTAGAATTTAGGTAGAACATTGTGGTTGCAATAATAATAATAACATCCGTCCTTTTGATGACACATTATGGATAATGTTATGTCTTCTTCCTATTTGCAATTAGGCCTCATAGCAATATGCACCTGTATTTGTAGATAGCATTTAATCTCAAAATAGTGGAATTATTACAATGATGCTTTAACAAACAATAACAAATTCTGCTAACCATCTATTCAGAACCATATAACAAACAAATCTATGAGAAAACCTACCAAACAATAACAAGATGTTCAGAACTAATTTTTTATAGTTAAATTTATAATAAACATTACCTTGGTTTATAAACTTCATATGTTTGATAAAATTGCTATGTTATGTTTGTATAAAAATTTGTTTAGATTGTTTAGTATATTTTTTCAAAATACTTTGCGATACTAATGCAGCTTTTAAAAACTTATAATATTGCTATTTAAACAAACATTTACATGAATTAAAATGGAAAATTTTCTTGATAAAATTGCAGTAAACTTCATAAACACGGTTCAGCCTGTTGTCTTTAAATTATGAGATTTTTCGCTATTCTGTTCTTTTTCACTTATAAAATTTTTTAAGGTTAAACTTGTTTTTTATACTAAAATTTTGCAAACTTAAAATGAGAAATTTTTTTTTTTATATGAAAACTGTGTGCCGCTAGCAAATGAGTGTAAATTTTATAGTAGATCTGAATGTTAATTTTGTTAAATACTAAATATATATATACTTTTTTTTTAATTTTTGCTTCGTACTTTTTTTTTTATTCAATACTTTTATGTTTGTATTTCAGTTTTATTATTTACGTAATCAATCTTAACGCCCATAAATTAGTAATTAATTCAATTTATAATTAAAAATATAAACAATTTATGAGTTATTTACTTTTATTTTAAAACTCTTACTGCAGTATAGGTATCAGTGATTGCAAATTATATTTAAACGTTATATCACTAATGTTTAAAAGAAATTTAGAACTGTTATTTAATAATAAATATCGTGTTTTTCTCAATAAATAGGTACCTCAATATGTTTTTGTAAAGATTATATTACAATTCTCATTATTATTTTTTATTGTAAAGTAATATTAATTCCTAAAGAACGCCCACTAAAATATTTATTAAAAACGAAAAATTTATAATTTTTCCTTTATGGTAAAATAAATAAAATTTATATTTTTTCCCTTTATTTTTCAATAATTATTAAGATTTCCCAAACAGAATCCATAGCAGATTTAAAACAATTTTTCCTTCATAGTAATAGTCTCATAAAGAAAAAATTATTTTTAAATCTGCCATGGATTCTGTTTGGCAAAATATAATAATTTAATAAAATAATAACTTTTATATAATATTTTGTTTTAAAAATACACTCGCGTTTTATTAAGTGTAAGGACTTTTGCAAAGCAAGCAATTTAATAATATTTCTAACAACTACCTAAATTGATAATTTAGTGAAAGTTCCGGTAAAGCGCTATACAAACACATAGATATAAAAGTTAAAAATTTTTTTATTCATTTCCACATATACTACAATGTTTAATATAAGGAAAATGCAATTTCTCTATTCCCATTTCTTCAATTATTATTTGAAGATGGCGCAACTTTTTTGTAAAAAGTTAAATGTTTTGGTTTAGTGTGGTAATCATTTTTGAGAAATTTAAAGGTAAAAATTATATCCAATCATTTAGTGAATGCTATTGCTAGATTTATAAAACATAAATGATCTTTTTTTATTTACAACATAAAAATGATCAGGTTTGCTTTATATTAAATACTAACCTGTAAAAAGTATTAATTGTATTTTATATAGCATTAAGTGAACTATATAAAATGAAACACCACCACATAATGTCTCCATATATAAAATAATAATACTGGAATTATAATTCCAAAACATAGAAATCCATTTCCATTAGAACTGGAATTCCAAAAATAGAAATCAATTCCATTAGAACTGGAATTCCAAAAATAGAAATCAATTATAATGATTTTCAAGTTTATTCGTTCAAATCCAATTATACTGATTTTTCAAATTGGAATGAAAATTTTCAAGATTATTTTATCTTAAAAATAAATACTATTAAAGAGTTAAATGAAATAAAAAAATGAATCGCATATAAATTTTACAAATTTGTAGGTGATATGCTTAAATAGATTACATGCTCTAATTGAACTAATTTACATTCAAATACACGTTTTGCTAATAATGCGTGATATGACTATAAAATTGAGTATCCTCTTATTTGCAGTGTATTATATTTATTAATCTCAATTAGAAAAATGAATTATTGTGCATACAAATACACGTGAATTATTTGTTAGATTCAATTAATTCGCATGTCCATAAATTTAAATATCTCTCAGAATTATAAGAGATGCTAATTTATAGGATGTTGCTTTATATTCTTTAAAAAAATCTGCTATTAATTAATATTTTATTTTTTAATCTAAATGATTCGTGTTATTTCGATAACACAGAAATAAACTATGCGTTACTAAAATTTAAGTAGCGGCTTGATGGCCAAACGGCTAGCGCTCTGGCCATTAGTACCAGTGGTCATTAGGCTTCAGGTCGAATCCTGGCGGTGGCATGGATATTTGTTAGTGATTCTGAACCCACGTTAAACTGTAGGTACCGGTCTAATTTGTCTGAAGTGTGCACAAAAAGACCGTAGAGCGGCAAACCAAGTAAGCAGGCTAAAATATAAGTAATTATATTTAGGGTTTTGTATCTCTATTCTATCATCGATTCGTTTCTGCAAATTATATAATATGACAGAATATAATGAAATTATTGAATAAATTTTAATTAAGTTTTTGTGTTTTAACGTTTAGAAGTATGTAGTTTTTGTTCTTTAGAAATTTTTGAATTTGATAAGATATGCATTTGAGGATTTAATAACTAAATCTTTGATTTTTTTTTTTTTTTTTTTTTTTTTTTTTTTTTTTGCTCTACAGACATATTTTTTTCCCTCACTTAAATTAATTAGACTAATTAGAACTGGACCTGTAGTTCAATGGGGTTTCTGAACTACTAAAAATATCCATGACACCACCACAATTCGAACCTGAAGTCTCTGATACCAAGGGCCAGAGTGTTAGCCAATTGGCTATTAGACCGCTTAATAACTGGTGAAAATGTACCAAACAAGAAATTGACTTGATTTACGAATTTAATGCATTATTTCAAATATTAGGGGGCCTGATGGCGTTCTGGCGCACGGTGTCACAGGTTTCAGGTTCGAGTCCCGGCGTTGCCATAGATGTTTATAGTGGTTCGGCATCCACTTTAAACCGTAGGGTCTTTTTCTAATATGACTGTAAAGCTTTAGAGTGCAGGGCTGACAACCGTTCCCCGTGAAAAGATAATATCTCCTGTCTAGAAATCTGCCAGTAGGCATACGGCCTTTCCCCACCAGGGGCTGTCACGTCACTGGTGATGATAATGATTTCAAATATCAGAATTCCTGTATTATTGTCAACATCATTTGTTCATAGTAAATATAAACTATTTCTATTTCTTATGTAAAAAGAGCATATTAACTATGAAACTTATATCTTCATTTTCATAGGATTATATAGCGATTACTTTTACTATTATACTACGATTTTGTTTTTAAACATACAATGTGGTCATTCATATACATTGATAACTTATATTTGATGGGCCTTGAATGGCCGAGTGTCTAGCACTACTTTCACAGGTTTCATTATTATTGCTTATTGATGAAATGGAAATTGATTTTTAATAAAATAATAATTACTTTTTTTCAGTTTTTTTCTATTATAGACAAAATAATATAATGATAATTTTTAAAAGTTTGAACAAGATGTGCCTTAGTGTTTTTTCCTGGTATGCCTAAAAATAGTATAAATAGTAAATACTAAAAATAGTATGCTCAAAAAACAGTAACTCAATTGAATTCAAATAAATTGCTAAATTGATACAGCTAATGAAGTAAATTAACGATGAAAATTATAATTATTGCTTATTGATGAAATGGGAATCGATTATTTAATTGTTTAATTTATCAACTTTTAAATGTCTTTTTACTGAACAACAAAATTATAATATGAAAGTTGCGTAGTTGCGCAGGTTGCTAAAGCAATCAAACTCCTCTTTAAAAAAATCAACATAATGACGGAAGTAAATGGAGAAAGTGACCCTGAAAATAATTACTTAATTGCACAGTTCAAAATCTAATTTGCTATATTCGTCATACACGTGAATTCTTAATTACCTGCACAGATTACTTTGTTTCTATTATACAGAAATATTTGCATTATAATAGTCTTTTCAATTTCTACTATTAGTTCACACTCCCTATATATATTTATATACTTGTTCAAATTTTCAATCGTTCATAAAATACTTTTATTCATCCACTCAAGTTCAAATACATTTTTTGTAACTTGCAGTGGAGGACACTGATGTTAATACAGTTTTTTTTTAAATATTAATTCATTCATTAAATTTAATTAATTAATTTTTAATACTTTAAATAGAGTTTTAGCAGTTTGTAATGAAAATTGAAATCAACAGGCAGTAGCTCAATCGTTAAAATGCAAGGATTTCAGTATTTTTCACGTGAAGGTGAAGAATGCGAGTTCAATTCTTGCATTACAAGATATGGATAGAATGAGAAATTGTATACCACCATCAGCTTCATAAATTAGAAAAAAATAGAAAGCTAATAAATAGCAACAAACAAATATAATAGTCCACACCATATATAGAAAGGAATATGGAAAATAGCAAGGAAATTCGCTTTCTATTTTTGCCACTTAATAGTGTGATTCTGTCATATGTATATACATATTTATATTAATTGTAATTATTTAATAAAAGTAACTAAAATATAATTTTTCTTTGTTGACCTAAGTAGGAATTGACTTTATTTTTTATATTACTTGTTCAAATTACATTTAAATTATTAAATCGTTAATGTAAAATGTATTTATTTAACAAAACACCAATATAGCAAAAAAAGGTAAAGAAAATTATAGCAAAAGGCTTTATAAATTAATATTGGCTTGTAGAAAAATTATTGCATAGTTATAATTAAACTTTTAATAAAAATTTGATCTCATGAATGTGTAAAAAAATAATTACAGCACTTTAACAATAAAATAATATTAATAAATCAGATAATAAATAATAAATATGGGAATACATATTTGAGAATATCAATATAATATATTAATTAAATTAATAAATTATTTTTATATGCGAATATATCCAGGAGTTTTTAAAAAAAATAGTAAATAACTAGTGATTATCAAAATATACCATTTTTAGACTATTTTTTACCACAAATTATTTTTACCGCTGTGGCCCTCAGTGCTACAGGTTTCGGGTTCGAGTCACGACTATACCATGAATGTCCGTAGTGGTTCGGAATCCACTTTTTAAACCATAGTCCAGGTATAACATGACTATGGAGCGTTGGACGTAGGGCTAACAACCCTATCCTATAAAAATGAAAAACATCTCTTGTCTCAAAACCTGCCAGTAAGTAGACGGCTTTGGCGCACTATGGGATTGTTACGCCAATGACGAAGAAAAAAGAACAAATCATTTTAATATTCTAAATTCAAACGTTATTTCCGACTATATAAAAATGCATTCAAAATAGTACATGGATAACTTGTGTAAGAAAATGTATTCTAAACTATGGGCATTAACGACATGAACCTATGAAAAATATAATTATTTTTTAATATTTAATGGCGGATTAAAATTCATCCTTTTGACTCAACAAAAAGGAAATTTAAAAATCTTAATCAACAATTATAATTTTAATTTATAATTACAACAATTATGAATTTTATTTAAAAAAAAAAAAAAAAAAAAACCTTGTTGCAAATATATTACAAGAATGCAAATGCAGGTGAATTTTATATGTCTGAATTCATAATGAAGTCATAATTTTACTTGAACGGTTCAAAAAAAACTACAGATCGAAATTTTAAAAAATTATTTTTGGAAATATTTATACATCTTAAAATATAATTTTTCTAATAAAAAAAAATTGTATTATGTATAATAAAATATGTTCAGTTGTTTAGAGGAAATATATGTTGAGGGTCAACTATATTTATGAATCTACAAATTGAAACTAGCAGAAAAAAAAATTCGAAAATAAAATTAACTTATAAATGGTTAACATCAAACACATGAATGAAAATACATGTATTACTCAAAAATTTCAAAACAACAAATGTATATTTGAAGAAATTAATATGAAAACCTAGTTAACTGCTTTAATAATAATCTACCATTTTTACATACATCTGTTTTTTTTTTTGTTTTTGTTTTTTTACTTTTAATTTCACTATCTTTTAAAAATAAAAACTATTGTTGCATAAATCCTAGAATACTAGTGTTGTAAGTACATTAATATTGTTGCAAGTACACTAATATTGTTGCAAGTACACTAATATTGTTGCAAGTACACTATTATTGTTGCAAGTACACTATTATTGTTGTATATTACTATTGTTGCACGTATACTATTATTGTTGCACTATTGTTTCACATATCCATTGTACATTGTTTTATCTTAAGTCACAGAATAAAACTATTGCAAGCATTGTTTCGTGTATCAAGATTAATTACTTGTTGGCATAACTGTACTTCACTAACGAATCAATGCATTACTTGCGATATTTAAAAAAAAGGAATTAATGATTTTTAAAATTTCAATAAAAAACTTCTATATACAACTATTGTTACACTATTGTTTCCCTTATTCTTATTATTGTACATTGTTTTAATCTATATCATAGAATAAAACTATTGCAAGTATTGTTGCAGTATCAAAATTAATTACTTGTTGGCATAACTGTACTTCACTAACGAATTAATACATTGCTTCAGATATTTCAAAAAATAAATAAATATTATTTTAAATTTTAATAAAAGACTCCATCTGATTGTGAGACTTTCCTTAAAAATATTATTTAGGAGTTGTATATAATAAACAATCTGGTTTACTTTTGATAATTTATTGTTTATCGCAATGTATTTTTTTATATTCTTTCTGAACAAAAAAATATTCATTTGTTAGTCGAAATAAAAAATAAAACTTTTACAAATTTTAAACTTTTCCTTGTTTATTATACTATTAGTATTTAAAACTTTCAAATATTAACTTTTATCGCTTTTTTACCTTGAAATTCATTAATACTTATAAGGGTATTAAAATAGCACTGACAATCCCTTTTCAGGATGTATCAATCATTTTCATTACCTCAATAAAAATGTCATGTTATTGTGAATGATATTAATTCTTAAAAACACTTTAGTCTTCAGAGAATATTAGTAAATAGCATTAAATTTTAATACATCGTAAATTAACTTTTACAATAGCTTTACAGTATAATACCTCAATAAAACAAAGCACTACATATCTTTATTTAAATTAGAAATTGAGATTTATAATTTATGTTTCATATAAAAATGCATATACGTATGTCTAAAATACATGTCTTCATTACATATTAATTATTTTTTTAAATGTTAAAGAATCATTAACCCGATTCGTGTCTCAATGATAAGGTACGCGAGCAAGAGGTTCATATTCACATACGCTAGCGGCATCCGTTGCTGTTACTGTTTTCAGAAATGATGAGACCCGATTGTGTAAGAGTGTAAAATATCAGGTATCGATAGTCAGGCGATTACGGCATTTACGGAAGGAAAATTGTTGGTAATTACTCTTAAAAGTCTTCCCTGAATGCAATGTCTAGCCATCAGTGGGTTATTCGTGACATATATAAATGGAACACAAGATCCACCGATGTTTAACATGAGAATCATTTAAATAATAAAAAATGAAAAACGAAATGTTTGAAAATTACATTTTCTATTAATTTATTGAAATCTTTAGAAAGTGTCTAGCGTCGATACTCAGGCTGCCTGATGTAAACTTTCTGTATTTATGATCGACAGATTCGGGCAATTACTGTTAAACGTGCTACCCAAAGGAAATATCTAGTCCTCAGTGGGTTATTTGTGACATATATAAATGAAACACAAGGCACACTAATGTTTAACAGAAGAATCATTTCATTTGTAATAAAATGAAAAACGGATTTGCGTCAGGTAAATTCATTTCTTAAAGGTTCCCCGAAACCCACACATCAGTGGGTTATTCGTTATATAAATGGAACACATCCACCGATGTTTAAGATAAGGTCCTTTATTAGTTGTTTTTCAAAACACTAAAAACCAATTTTGAGAATTTTACTTTTCTATCATTTATTTAAGTCTTTTGATACAAGTGTTTTTCATCCAGCCTTTAAGTTATCTATCCCTTTATATGCATTTCAAATACGCTAAAAGACTGTTGATCTAAGGGGACCTTTATCTAAATGGTTGGAGATCTAACCCGCCGTCTGTTGCATTGAGAAGAATGGAATTGGAAAATTTTCAATCGCGGTTGAACGATTTGCTACTTTATTCTGGGAATACTCCTTATAAAACACAAAAAAGCACATCTTGCTCATTTGCATATGTACCAAGAATTGTTTCTCGATATGCATTTAAGTTTTTCTATGAGAAAGTTTAAAAAAGCCCCACCAGCTTTAAAAAACCTGTGAAAAATAAATACATTTAAGCATATTTGAGTTATGAGAATTTTTTAAAAATATTATTATTTAAGCGTCTTAAATGATAAACAATCGTGATATCTTTCGAGAATTTCTAGCTTATCGCAATTTCATTTTTTGCATATCTTTTTGAATAAAAAAATGCAAATTATTATGTATTTTTGATAAAAAAATTAAATTGTAACATTTTCTGTTTTTCAATATTATAACAATGTATATATAAATTTTTCAAAATTTAATTTTTATTACTTTAAAAAAAAATTAAAAATTAATAAATTAAAACTTTTATTAAATAATTAATGAATAATAAATATGTTAAACACAAAAGTTTAATAAGCATATTAAATAAATTGTGTTCATTTATATACCGTTTAAAAATATCTAAAATAACCTTGAGAAAAACTAGAAATCAATTCTATGATTTTCTACAACCAAAATAATAAAACAACGTGATATAAATTTAATCGTATATTTTTGCATATTTCAAAAAAAATAAATTATTATAGTTTTTGATTTTCATTCGTTTAATAAAGAACTTCCATATAAAATTTTAACAAAATAATTTCCTTTTATTACTTTAAACATAATTCATTCATTTATAAATTAATTTATTAAATAAAAATGAATTTTTATTTATAAACTTCGTGTTCATTTATCAAACTTAAAAAATTAAAATCAATGTTTGTTTTATTAAACATATAACTTCATTTATATAAAAAATAAATATATCCAGTTTTGTTTTCATTCTTTTAAAACCTTTTTCTGTAAAAATTTTAACAAAATGTTCATTTCCTTTAATTTTGTAGTCAACATACTTCATTCATTTATAATTGCGATAGAAAATTATATATAAAAAGTTCACAAAAATTAAAATATTTATTTTATTCACTTCTTAATCTGCCAATTTTTGGAAAACTTTATGTGTAAAATTTTAACAAAAAGGTTCATTTCCTTCAATTTTCTATTCAACATATTTATTAATTTATAATTACAAAATAAAAATTATTTATAAAAGTTAAAAAAATATAAATGCAATGTTTGTTTTTATTCATTGATATGCCGAAAAACTTCATCAGTAACTTTTTAACAAAAATGTTCACTTCTTAATATTTTTGTATTTCATTCCGTCATTTATAACTATGACATATAAATTGTTTATAAAAATTTAAAAAAATAAAAATTCCAATGGTTGTTTTATTCATTTATATATTACCTTTCATTATTTTAACTGAAAATTAAAATGTTGTAAACTGTGAAACGTAAACATTCGTTAGTTTACAATGACATCCTTTCTTTTTTATTCTCACTTTAATGAGGTAAAAATATTCCAAAAATCCGCAAAACAATCTGAAAAAATTTACTTTCCTCTTAAATTGGTAAAAAAAAACACCTTATAATTATGCTTTTTTATGCTAGAGAATTTAAAGTTGCGTTTTTGCTTTTAATTTTATTGAATTTTTAAAATTCTATTCATCAAAAATACCATTGTTAGCAGATAGTATTCAGCATTTTTGTAAAATTCATCAACTTCCTTTTCATCAAAATAAAATAACATATTAAATCTCTTATATAATTTTATGATTATACAAATTGCGTTTACTGTACAGATCTCATTTGCTGTTAGTAAAATTAAACCTCTAAAAAATTAAGGATAAATATTGTAATAACTATCGAGATGTTTATATTATTAAAATTTAATGTTCAAGATCCAGAATGTGCAAATTTTAACCATATTAGATTTCAAAGCACATGATATGATTTTGAAAGTGATTAATTAAAAATTCTCAAATTGTATTGGCAATTTTTAAACATATTTTTCAGTTTTTTGAGTACCGGTAGCTCAAGTCAATTTTTTTGAGTGGAAAGAGCTCAGATTTTGAATCTTTTTTTTTTCCTACATCAAACTGTAGCGATATCCGCCATAAGTAGCAAAATAAAATTTAGCTTTGGTAAAGTTGTCAGAATTAAAACTCATAAAATCAAGTGCTGTGCATGTTGTCAAATGTAAAAAGTCTATGACTTCACCTGACGAGCACAGAGGTCAGACATCATTAGTAGTTACACCAATGCAGGAGGCACTCATAGCTTGAAGTATGTCTCAGACACGAATAACACTGAATACGTCGACGTATTCTGACATTGCGTCGAATCCAATAACATACCACCGAATCGAATAACGTTTTCGACGTAAAATTCGTATCGGATTTAAAAGCCATGTCAGAATTTCGAAAGTAAATAATTCAAAAATTCTCAAATTGAATTTTTAAACATATTTTTGAAGTTTTTTGAGTACCGATAATTCAAATCCATTTTTTTAATAGTAAGGGGTGCATATTTGAATCCATTAGCCATCGTTCAGAAACGATGGAACATCATAGCGATTCTGAATTTGTGTAAAGCGCCTCTCTCTCTCTAAAATTTTCAATCCATGTTAGATTTAAAAGCCATGATCAGAATTTTAAAGTAAATAATTCAAAAATTCTCAAATTGTATTGGTAATTTTTGAACATATTTTTCAGTTTCTTGAGTACCGGTAATTGAAATTTTTTTTTTTTAATGGTAAGGGTGCATATTTGAATCCGTTAGCTGAATCGTTCAGAAACGATGAGACATTATAGCGATTGTGATTGTGTATAAATCGCTTCTCTCTCTACTAATTTTCAATCCATGTTAGATTTAAAATCTCTGCTTGAAATTTTGAAGTAAATAATTCTAAAATTCTCAAATTATATTGACAATTTCTGAACTCATTTTGCAGTTTTTTGAGTACCGGTAGCTCAAGTCCATTTTTGAATGGCAAAGGACTCAGAATCGAATCCACTAGCCGAATCATTCAGAAACGATGACACATGATAGCATTTATGAATGTGTAAAGAGCCTTGCATCGATAATCGTATTGTCTGGTGGGAGTTTTACGAGTTTTCTGTACAGCAAGCAACTGTAACGCAGTTATTTTTAAAAGTTATCCCGAATATCTCACCAGTGGGCTGTTTTGTGATATACATCAGTGAAAATTTATCCTACCAAGGTCCGACAAAAAAAACTGCAAATATTGTATTTATTCTTTATAAGTCAACTAGTTTCACGCGGGGTAACTGTAACTTTGCCGTAAAGAGTCTTATTTATTTTTAGATAACAAAAAATCATACGGAATCTTTTGAATGAAACAACTGAAGAAGATATACATGCATTATTAAATGTGAATAATTAATGTAAAAATTAAATGTTTGTGAAAAATTACGTAACTGTGATTAATATGTGAATGCGATGTGATTAATTAATATGTGAATGTGATTAATTAACAGTGATTAAATGTTTTTAAATATGTAATTATGAAGTGATTAATATGTCATTGTAAAGTGATTAATATGGGATTAAATGCTTTTTAAAATGTGTAAACGTGATTAATATAAGATTTCTGTGAAATGATTAATATGTAAATATGATTAATTAAATGTGATTAAACAATTGATATCAAATATTAGATTTCCGGCGATTTATATTTTTCCAATAATGCTTTTGAATTTAGATGAAAAATTTGTCATAGTAATGCCTATCAATACTTCAATATAAAATGCAAAATAAATACATTATTTACTTGCTAATCATCTACTTACTTTCTTTACTTATTGATACAATGTATAACAAAAAATCTAGAAAATCTCGTGTTATAATATTTTCATTTTCTTCGCATAGACGTTTTTGTATGCGTTATAAGTTTTTCATGCCCAATTTTAATACTTAAAAATGTTATTGTTTTAAAAATTCTGATTAATTATTATTATTTGTATTATATAAGTTTAAATTATTAGAAAAGCAGCAATTATTTTAGCAAATAAAATATATATATTTTTTTCTAATGCAGCTGGCAAACACAGACAGCTTGGTCTTAGATGCCTTAAGGCAAGTGCTGCACAGACGTACTCACTTTTATTACCCAGGGGGCGCGTGTAACTTGTAGATAAAACGGACGCGGAAACAATGCCCCCGCAACGCTCTACGATCCTATTAGACCGATTTACTTTTTAAAGTGGATTCCGAACCACTACAAACAACCTTGGCACCGCCGGGACTCGAACCCGAAAACCTTGGTACCGAGCGCCAGAGCGCCAGAGCGCTAGCTACTATTCAGGCCCGCAAATAAAATATTATTTGTATATATTTACTAAATTAAAAATTGAGTTTTTCGTCATTTACTTTTAATTTTTATTTTTAAAAAATTCCTACTTTCAAAAGAACGTATCCTTTTTTTACATTTCAAAGGATATGAAAACCAACGAAGAATTTTTAGACAAAATCGCTAAATTTTGAACACAATGTTTGAAAACATTGTGTTCAAATTTTTTGAAGATTTGATATTTCTATTAAGGCCTTTAAATAAAAATTATTTTTCCTAGGTTCATATCTATATTTAAATTAAACCTACTCTGTCACTCATTTATTTACATTCTTTATCTAAATACATGTATTATTACTTATAACCATTATGCAAATGTAGGTATTGCTATTCCTAACCATTATCTATTTTACTATTTACAAGAAGTAAACAGTATCCTGTATATCTTATGTCAAATCTTAATACATACCTTCATATGAGTTCATTACCTTCTTAAATCAACTTGTTTTTTTCAAAAATTCTTACAAAACTTTGTAATATCTTAGTCAACATCGTAGCGGATACCTTTATTATTTACTTTTAAAATATTATTTGCATTACTTTTTAAAACACGTATCAAAAGAGGTAAACACGATAATTTCATAAAAAATGGATTAAATAAATTTTTCACCATCATTGCACAACACTCCCATAGTGGGGCAAGGCATTATTTAGATAAAATGTAAGTATTATAAAGTTAAATAAGATAATTTTATATAAATGAATTAAATAAATAAATGTGTATTAATTAAAAACTATACTATAGTAAGTAGTACTTTTATATGTAAAGTATATATAATATCATATTAGGCTTGGTTGTAGATGTACAACTTTTATATAAGCCACATTTTTTATTTAAGAATAAATCTTGATTTGTTTTAAGAATCATCCTTAGTTATCATACCTCTGATAATCATCATTACCGTAGACATGAAAAATAATCTAATTATTATTTCAAAAAAAACTGCTCATTTCTTGCATTTTAATTTCAGTAAACGTTCTCCGACACACTTTTATATACACTCCCTATCTAAATACACGTATTACTACCTATAACCATTATGTAAATATAGATATTGTCACATTATTTATTTTTTCAATAAATAAACAGAATCCTGTTTATTTTAGGTTAAATCTTAATACATAAAGTGAGTTCAGAAACTCCTAAAATAAACTTTTTTAAAGACAACTTTTACAAAACTTGCAATGTTTTAGTCCACATTGTAACGGATTTCCTTTACTTACATAAAAAAAATAAGTATAAAAAGAGGTAAACAAAATAACTTCATAAAATTAATAAATAAAGTGAGTTCATTAACTTATTTCTAATTTAAAGTAACTTTTTTAAATAATGAGCATGTTTTTTAAGAAAATTTGCTAATATCTTAGTCCAACATTGTAAAAATAATCTATGCCTTTATTTTTACATAACAAGTAATATAAAAAATACATGTAAATTTAAAATGCAGGTATTGTTATTCCACACTTAGGTCAACAAAAGAAGTAAGTTCCTGTATATTTTAGGTCAAATCTTTGTGAGTTCATTAACTTTCTAAATCAACTTTTTTAAAGACATGTTCTTAAAAATTTGCTGATATCTTAGTCCAACATTGTAACGGATGCCTTTATTTTACATAACAAGTAATATAAAAAGAAATTTAAAGTTTTCACACTTAGTCAACAAAGAAGAAGTTTATTTTAGTCACTTTGTATTAAATATACAATATATATATATATATACATATGACAGAATTACAATATTAAGTGGCGAAATAGAAACGAATTTCCTTTTGCAATTTATCTCGATACTGATATCTGCGAAATATCTTATATAAGAGAAATTTTTTTTTCTCCCATACAAAAGGGAAATTAATTAATTAAATTTAATGAATGAATTAATATTTGAAAGAACTGTATTAACATCAGTGTCGTCCACTACAAGTTTAAAAATGTATTTGAACTTGATGGATGAATAAAAAGTATTTTATGAACGATTGAAAATTTGAACAAGATATATAAATACACATATATTAGTTCACAATTTCCTTATATATTAGGGAAAGTGTGAACTAATAGTAGGAATTGAATGAAAAAGTAAGTATAAAAAAGTTAAACAAGATAATTTCATAAAAAATGAATTAAATATAAATTTTTTATTATTTAAAAACTATATTTCTATATGTAAAGTATATATAACAAATATGATGTGAGGTTTGGTTCTAGATGTACATCTTTTTATATAAGCCATTTTTTATTTAAGAATCAATCTTGATTTTTTTTAAGAATAATTTTAATGGCCATACCCCCTGATAATCATCAAGCACTCCTAATAATCATCAGCATTTTTGCTTCAGTAAATGTTCTCTGACACACTTTTATTCACACTTCTTATCTACAGGTATTACTACATATACAAATTATGTAAACATAGATATTGTCACCACAACCATGATCTATTTTTTTACAATAATAAACTGTATCCTGCATATTTTAGGTCAATTCTTAATACATATAGTGAGTTCAGTAACTCTGTAACTCTTTTTTTTTAAAGACAAATTCTTAAAAAACTTGATAAATATCTTAGTCAACATTGTAACGGTTCCTTTATTGTTTTACATAAAAATGATTATATAAATGAGAATTTTTAATTTTAAAAATAAATTATAAAGGGTTCCACTCTTTTTTACAGTTTTTAGAATGTAAACAATGATTGTAATGCAATACGTTTTTGCCTGAATTTCAAACAGTTACTAAAATGTTGAATTTACATCAAATATTGTTCATTTAATATTTTTAAAAAGGATAAGACTTTTTGCTTTTTATCTTTTAGAAAGAGACAATCGAATCTTTTTTAAATTACAAGATGAATTTTTATAAACGTGGGCAAATTTTAACCAACGTTAGTAGAATGGCATGTGATGTGCTTATAATACAGTCAACTTTTTGATTATGAAATCGTCCAATATCTTTTCGATGACTTTATATAACAAACAATATTGATTTTAAAAAGCACAATTATTTGATATTAAAGTATATAATGCGAAGTTACATAGGATTAATAAATATTGGTAACTACTCCGTAACTTTAGAAAATAGTTATTTAGTTTTGTTTCATTTAAGGGTAAGTATGTGGTTTGACTATATTTATTATCAAATATAAGTTATCAATGTATATGAATAACCATATTGTATATGTAAAAACTAAATCGTAGTATAATCACCATATAATCGTAAAATAATCATCGCTATATAATCGTAAAATGAATCAATATATAATAGTAAAAATAATCGATATATAATCTTGTCAAAATGAAGATCTATTAGTTAGTTATATTAGTTTAATAGTTAATATGCTCTTTTTACATAAGAAATAGAAATAGTTTATATATGAACAAATGGTGTTGATAAAGTTTTAAGCGCATATAAAAATCAGACAAATGATGATGCATAACGTATTTAATGCATCGTCATTTGTGATAATGCATTAAATACGTTAACATACGTTTCATTCACACGTCACGTATCTACTCTTCAATTTACAGCACGTTAAAATTTTTTTTTTTTCTTAAATAAGTATTAAGAATTATTTTTTTATATTCCTAAATGAATAAAATTAATATTAAATGAAGTCAAAAGCTCAACTCCAAGTGCTGTTCAAACAAATGCATTGATTTAAGTGCTGTTATTAAATTGATTGAGCGAAGTGCTGTACAGTTAAATGGTAAAACAGAAATGGTAACATGTGGGCGAATTTAACAGAACAAATATCCATACACATATAGAATTTATAATTCTCAAATAAATGAGTTCATCACTTAAATTTAAAAATGATATTTAAATAATAAAAGAATCGATGAACAATTTTTAAAAGTTCGTATTACTCAAGATGATTTAATGCAAAAAAATTACTAATAATTTTGTTAAATCACATAATCACGAGAAATCTTTACTGAGAGGCATAAAAGCTATCGTGATAAATCGCTTAGATCTTCACTTACAGGATACTCTTATTAAATAATAATTTGGTTCCCTGATTCTTTTATTGCGATTATCATCTTCTCATACTTTTATATTCAAAAACACACCTTATTTCTGATTTGAAAATTCGCTAACATGAATTTAGCATTAGGATCATTAAGCTGTCAAAATAAAAAAGAGAAGATAATTTTTCAATTTTAATACAAAAAGCAAACGAGAGGAAGTTACACGTATTTGTGGTGAAAAAGCATCATTTAACATGCAATTTAAAAGGAAGGCTTCCCATGCAAATAACGCATCCATCTTTTCTAAGAACCAACTACGAAGTGACAAATACGAACTCATACAAAAAAAACTCATTCAATATTCACCGATGCACCAAATAAGTGTTGTTCAAACAAACGCATTGATTTACTCAATGCTGTATATTAAAATGATATAACAGAAATGATAACATATGAAAAGAATTTAACAGAAGACATGATATTCATAAAACATATAAAATTTCAAATTCCCGAATAAATGAGTTCATCATAATTTCAAAAAGTATTGTTCATAATAAAGAATTGTTGGACAATTTGTAAATATGCAGTTTGATTTAATCCAAAAAAAAATAAATAAAAAAAAAATTTAAAGTCAATTCCTACTTTTTTCCACATTGCAGAAAGTCCTTTATAAAATGATTTTCATTCATTTTTTTTTTTTAAGTTTATCTGGCGCCATCTATTGCTAGATATATGCACCTTAAATCTAAAAAAACTCAAAAAATTAATTAATTAAATTTAATTACTAAAATTAATATTTGAAAAACTGCATTAACATCAAAGTGTCATCCACTACAAGTTCAAAAAAAATGTATTTGAACTTGAGTGGATGAATAAAAATACTTATGAACGATTGGAAAATTTGAACGAAATATATATAGGGAGAGTGAGCTAATAGAAAGGAATTGAAAAAATTACATTTTATTAAATCACATAATCATGAAAATCTTTACGGAGAGGCATAAACTATGGTGATAAATCGCATAGATCTTCACTTACAGGATAAGCACTTTTATTAAATAATAATTTGGTTCCTGATTCTTTATTGCGATTATCATCTTCTCATGTTTTATATTCAAAAACACACCTTATTTCTGATTTAAAAAAAAAAATCCTAATATGAGTTTAGCAGTAGGATCATTAAGCTGTCAAAAAATAAAAGAGGAAGATAATTTTTCAATTTTAATACAAAAACAAACGAGAGGAAAGTTACTCGTATTCGTGGTGAAAAGCATCATTTAATACAATTCAAAAAGAAAGACTTCCCATGCAAATAACGCATCCATCTTTATTCCAAGAACCAACTACGTAGTGACAAATTCCAAAAACTCATTCAATATTCACGATCATATCTTCCCCAACTATTTATAAGCGTAAATTTGAGAGATTGAAGCCAACTCCTTGAATTCTACCTCCTTCCGCACCTTGAATGCTAGTGGACTGCAAAGATTTGATAATATGAAAAACTCTAACAAATGTGATTAGGTTCTTGAAAATGATCTGTATGTGACATATTTTAAACTATCAATTGTTGACGGGTTTTTTTCCATGAAGCCGTTACGCCAATTTAGCTACATTGTTTTAATCGACTCGGATGCTTGCATTCCCCCAGATCACGCCGATGAACGAAGCACACCGATCGTTACGATTGCT